>OX421963.1:89817164-89976950 GCA_949128115.1 Anaspis maculata
GAATATGCCGGTGTACGCCCAGGGGTTGGGGCAGATGCATTCGAAAGTGCTCCACAGCTCTTTGCATTGCGCTCCGTTTTTGCACGGATTCGGCACGCAGGACGGCTTGCAGTCCTTGATGATTTCGCTCAGGTGCACGCTCATGTAGTTGTAGATGTCGAGGACTTCTTCGTTGACCACCAAGCCGCGGAAGCATCCGATCAGGCCCTGGTGAACTGACGATTTCGAATCCAGCAGGTCACTATAAACACATTTGTGAATACATTTTGATAAGGAACTGGGTGTCAAAATATTCAGTGTAGGTGGGGTGATGCGAAATATTCCTATCTCGTTCACAATTCACAAAAAGTCATCAACATTGCATCATTTCGTTTTTGTCGATTAAAAGGCCGTATTCATACCACCTTATATTCAAGATTTGACTATGAATAATTGAATATGGGCCTTAGACATTACATTATACTCAATAGGTGAATACACAATATAAGTAGAATGACTGAACTCTCTGGTCGAACCACCTGAGTACTAACCCCCTAATCCGCGGTCAAAGGACCACCTTGGGTCGACAATTTAGGGGAGCGGAGAATGTCACAGGTATGGGTTGACGCCACCCCTTTCCCCGCGGCGACGGTAGATATGAAGTTTGACTACATGCCTTTGATGTTGTAATACAGAAGAAAATTTATTCAAATGGGAGGAATATGTCAGCTTCTAGAAATGTTACACTACTTTTTTTAACACTCTGTAGAAACTCAATTTGATATCTCCCAACTTTCAAACTGATACAGTTCTGTTCCCATGAAATCAAATTATCGAATGCTCTTAACAGAATTGAAATAGTTTGAGCCAGTCAATTTTCTTGTTTGAAAAACAAAAAAAAACGTGGGTGCGTGACCATAGTCACCCTCGGAAGAAGTGAAACTTCTATGGATATGAATAAATCAGCAAACAACGTTCGAAGAGGTGTTCTTTTCGTACTCCCGCTCCGCTCCCTGACGGGTTGTATCATCTTGTTTTTCTTATTATCAATCTTATTATTATGATCATTATTATGAGTCACTCAAAGGGCAGAATACTTTCGACATGATTTTTTCACGATTAGACTTCTTTTGTTTCTTTTCTCGCTGCGCTCGGCGCTTCAACTCCCATTCTCCGTCACATGAAGTCTCACTCATACCCCTGATACAATAATTATCTATTTTCATCAATGATATTCTCCACAAATAATTATGCGAATGTGACATCGTGACAGATTTTCCCCGTTATATTACAGCACGGTGGAAACTGTGTTCTGGTAGGCACAGCATGGCAATCTAATAATCTCCACAAAGTATAAGAATGTCGTTTGGAAAACTCGATCCGGTATTAATTTTATTTGAAAAAATATAAAATACATAGGTATTTACATAGGTATGTAGGTAGGTACCTCGTGAATGTGATTTGAGGTAACTACGTGGTTCTAGAGTTCCTACGATATTATCTTCTCCAATCAAAATCAGGCCGTAGGCTGAATTGAAATATTGGCAGAATTGATGTGAGTATTTCCATTTATGTGCTCGCCACCGTACTTATATTTAGAATGTCACATTATTTTTAGGTGAAATCAAACCATTAAAAAAATTAACGAAGAATAATGTCAAAAATCAATTTTCAAACATAAAAATTTGATTATCAAACTAGTATAATATCATCGCTATACAATCAGCTGACATCTAGAACATTGAGCAACTGTTTCAGCCTCAATTGTCGAAAATTCTTTTTCCCCTCTGGGCTTTAATCATCCACCCCTGCTTTCCTGCTTGATAGGTACATAGGTACCTGAAAGTTGTGTCTACATTTGGGTGTGCGGCATTCGATTTTATTTTTGAATTGTAAACGTCCGTTGAAGAATATACCCAAGGCCGGGCCTGGCCTATTTGCCGCCTGCGTGCCACCGAAAAATTGCCGCCCCCCTCACCTGCAGTGGAGAGCCCCACCAAATGCGGGAATGAAAAGAATCCTTAGAAATTCAACTTAATTATTATATTACCGCCCCTATGACTTGCCGCCTGCCATACCCGGCTGCGCGCCGGAGCGCACTGCACGCCTGCTAGGCCCGGCTCTGAATATACCTCCCTATCCCTATAATAAAATACATCCGCTCGATCTATTCAAGCCAAGTCAAGAACCATTCCTGTCGGGCCAACAGTACGACAACACGAAGAGCAGTCCAGTGTCGGCGATTAGTAAAAAATAGAATGCAACAGCTTATTCTTCCATTTCCTGGGACGACGCTGGTCGCCCCAAAATCAGACAAGAAAACGTTACAGGCGTTCGTTACAACCACTGATGCTATGAACCAATTTCACTCCCATGTGTGGTTCTGCGTTAGTTGTGTGTTGTGATCTAGGCGCGAGAATAGAAGTTTCACTTCAAAAAATTGATATCTCAGTTCGGGAAGTTGATGGGGTTATTCTGTAAGGATGATGTATAGATGTAAGCGCTGTATCGCTGTGATATGACACATGTGACAATGCAAAACTCCAAAATTTCCAAGTGAAAAGTGCAACCTAAATAATTATTGAGGCCAAAGGGTTTTTCATAAACCCAAAATTCAAGATCGAAGATCGTGAAATTGGATATTGAAAAAACACGCTAAGTAGATACCGCATTTACGACTCGAATGAATCATCACTCGCGCTAGACGGTACCAAGTGCCCACGTTAGTGCCCACGTGTTTTAGTGGGATGATCATTCAACAGGTAGGGTCTGTTATCCACATAGCGCGAATATAAATATATCACATAAAATGAATTAATGCGCCATCTCCCTCATGATAGAATAATTACTGGGACTCTCACTCGGCGTTCGAATCCCTCTATGTAATTCTCTGATTCTCGTGGAAACATGAAATGACCTCTCTGATGTAATCAAAGGAGTCACCTCTCAGTGTACAAAATGGTCGTATTATTACTTTCCTAGTGGGTTGACATCACATGCTCCACAGTGACGTAACCCTATAGCTGGAGTGACCACGTGCTATTGTTTATTGTTATTATTTGAGGGGCATTCCTTAATTTTACTCGATGAATGAAGTATTTTTAGCCCAGGCTGGCTAGCTGTTTATTACTTGTGCGTTGTGAATACCTATTTTGCTTTTGTAAATGTATTGTGCTGTTGGTAGATTTCAACAAGTGTCTTCATTCAAAATTACTTAATTACTGCATTTACAAGACAATACATACTGAACTACGCAACGAAATTATCGTCGTCCTCTAAATTTCACCCTTTTTCAAAACAAGAAAACTCCCGACTGGTTTAAACAATTTTAATTTTTTTCGAAGCATTTGAGAGCTTGATTCTCTAGGTATAGAATCGTATCAATTCGAAGACTGATAGATGTCAATTTGAGTTTCTACAGGGTGTTAAAGAAAGTAGTGCAACATCCATAAAGTTTGACATACTCCCATTTGGAATAAAACTGTTTCTTTTGAATCTCAACATCAATGACATGTTGCTAAGTTCATTTCTCGAAACGGTTTTTGATTTATCTCTCTATCTCTTTCATTTACAGGGTGGTATCGAAAAAACGACTCTTTGGTCTTGCGGTAATAACATTTCCCCTTTTTTAACAATTTTCTAAATCCAGGGCTCATATTGAAGCTGAAGCCTTAGGTAAGAAAACCCAATAAACATAATCGATTCAAGACCAACATTCAAAATATAGGGTGGCATCAAAAGTGACATGTGAATATATCTGTCCAGGAATCCGACCGGGTGGAAAATTAAATGGAAATCAGCATTGTTTTCGGATGAGGCATTCATTCTGGACACTCTTTGATGTTTCATGATTGATTGTGGCAAAAACTTTAGATGAAGGGTCCAAATTGCAGCCGCATGTTTCCCAAGAAGAAGCAGCGCTATAACTCACCTGCAAATGTCGTAACCAGTGTTACGGAAAACAAAGCGAAATGAACTGTCTGTTCCCGATTGTTGCGAATTTTGTATCGTTGGTTACGGAAATTTTCAGACCAGCGAGAAAGCTGATTCTCTCTCAGAAACACTCAATTCTAATTTGGTCCCTCCATCGATCATTCTGGTGACAATCAATCATGAAACATCAAAGAGTGTTCAGAATAAATGCCTCATCCGAAAACAATGTTGATTTTCGTTTAATTCTCCACCCGGTCGGATTCCTGGACAGATAAATTTATATGTCACTTTTGATGTCACCCTATATTTTGGATGTTGGTCTTGAGTCGATTATGTTTATTGGGCTTTCTTACCTTAGGCTTCGGCTTCATATGAACCCTGGATTCAGAAAATTGGTAAAGAAGGGAAAATGTTATCACCAGAAGACAAAAACGTCGTCTTTTCAACACCACCCTGTAAATAAAAGTGATAAAGAGATGAATCAAAAACCGTTTCGAGATATGAACTTTAGCTACATGCCATTGATGTTGAAATTCAAAAGAAACAGTTTGATGTCGAATGGGAGATAGTCAAATTTTATTGATGTTGCACTACTTTTTTCAACACTTTGTAGAAACTCAAGTTGACATACATCAATCTTCGAATTGATACGATTCTATACCTAGAGAATCAAGCTCTCAAATGCTCTAAGCAGAATTAAAATTGTTGAAACCAGTCGGGAGTTCTCTTGTTTTGAAAAAGGGTGAAACTTGGAGTACAACAATAATTTCGTTGCGTAGTTTATACTCTATACACTGATAGAAAGGACCACCAGATTCCTCCGCTTGAAAAGTACAGTCAAGCGTTACCCGCGAAATTTAAAATTCCAGTTAGAAAGAGGTGCTTATTTCCGCTAATCACAGCTAAGTGCTATGGTAATTTCAAATGACACCAGTTTAATACCAATTTTATTGAATGAGAAAATAATTTTTTTGAATGAATCCGATTTTATCACACAATACTCAAAACAGCCGAGCCGACTAAAAATAACAAACATCATGGAGAAATGGAGGTTAGAAATCGTACGTAAGTGTCAAACACGCTGAATGTAATGCCATGGGCTTGGCGTAGGAATAATCATAATCATAATCATAATCATCTTTATTTTCTTGTTTGACCTTACAAGGTATAAGAAATTGTCAGTAAAAATATCACAGATACGCATCATATATACATAGGAATAAAAATAAATGTAAAAATAATGGGACAGAACAACACTTTAAAAAAATATATAGATAACAGTTACATCCAAATGTTGCTCAGTTCTCCGGAGAAAAAAATTCTTGTATTGAGTAGAAACAATGCATTTGTAAGTGTTGTTTGACTCTAGATTTAAAAACGGTAAAAGACCGCGCAGTCCTAATCTCCAACGGCAGGTGATTGTATAACTTGAACGACAAAATCTCAGCACTTTTTCTCATTTGAGCGGTTTTTGCTTTTGCGATATGTAGACTGTCGGCGTTTCTCACAGGATATGGATTTAAATCACCACGCGTCTGAGAAGATGCACGATTGGCAAAAACGTAACAGACACATTGAAGGATATACATTGAATAGACTGTTAAAAACCCGTGACTTCTGAAATGTTCCCTACAAGACTCATTGTAATTCAAGCTCAGTATATTCCGGATTATTTTCTTCTGCATGATGAAAAGTCTGTCAAATCCCCTACCATTTCCCCAGCAAAGCAAACCATAATTAAATACGGAGTGAATACAACTGTAGTAATACGTCTTTACGATGTCTAAGCTGACTTTCTTTTTTATTTGCGACACAACAAAGTTTTTAACAGCTAATTTTTTGATGATTTCGCTTATGTGGTTTTCCCACGACAAGTGTGAATCCAGTGTTATGCCTAGAAATTTTACACATTTACTCTCCACCAGTGGTCCGTTTTCAGTCGGCACGAAGAGACTGAAGTTTAGGTTTTGACCTATTGGAGAGAACTGCATAAACTGTGTTTTTTGTAAGTTCAGCACTAGGCCATTTTGTTTACACCATGAGGACACTTGGCAGACGTTATTTCTTGCTAATTCAGAGAGATTTGTTACGGTGTCTGTAGACAAGACGCAGGAAGTGTCGTCCGCAAACAGAGTTGTAAAAACAGGGCTCAGACGAGGGATCAAGTCGTTAATGAACAGTATGAAAAGAATGGGGGCAAGGACGCTACCCTGAGGAACTCCAAATGGTACCCTGACTCTCCCCGAAAAGTGATAGCCTCCCTGACCGCAAACTTTAACCCTTTGATATCTTTCTGACAAAAATGTGCGCAGCCAGTCGTGTGCCGGACCTCGAATACCATACTTGAAGAGTTTATCAAGCAGTAGATGGTGGTTTATGGTATCGAACGCCCTCGACAGGTCATAGAAAATCCCTCCAACTTTTGATTTATTTTCCAGTTGTGTTAAAAGGTTTTTGTAAAATGTAAACACCGCATCCTGGGTATTACGTCCCTTTACAAAACCGAACTGACGAGTGGAAATCAACTTATTTTTTTCTATAAAAGGGATGAGTTTACTCAAAAAAGCTTTCTCGAATATTTTCGAGAAAGCTGATAGCAGCGCGATGGGGCGATAGTTTTCCATGAAGGATAGGTCGTTTTTCTTATGTATTGGTACGATCAAGGCTGTTTTTAATTGGGTTGGAAAGTATCCTGAACTGAAGGATTCATTGATTAAATGTGTCATTATGCTAACCAAGTTGTCGGCAACCTTGTACAGCAATGAACAAGGAACCCCGTCTAAGCCGGCTGAATTTTTCTTTGCGGTGGTCTTCATTATTTCAAGTACCTCAGAATGAGTAACTGGCGACAAGAAAAATGAGTTTTTCATGGATTGAGACGTACTGCTGCAAGGACTCACGGAAATATCTGAAATAAGGTCATTGACCGATTTTACAAAATAATTATTGAAGGCATTAGATATCGCACGTGGGTCCCTTATCTGTTCACCTGTTGGTGTTTTTACGGTGTCTGGTAAGTTTTTGCGAGGCTTTGTTGTTGTATTGGACTTGATTATATTCCATGACACCTGCGATTTATTATCTGAAGAAAGAAACATTTTATCGAAATAGGTTTTTTTAGCAAAGAGTATATTATTTTCGTGCTGCCTCTTCAAAAATTTATAGCGTGCTTTTAAATTTGTGTTATCATCAATTATTTTGCATGTGTGATGTAGTTCGCGAAGATATTTTCCTTCAGAAATGATTTCAGGAGTTAGCCAGGGACTTGACAATGCCTGATTTGTGCATCTAAAGGTCTCTATCGGGAAAGCCATTTCAAAAATGCTGTAAAAAGTCTCAAAAAAATTGTCCATCTTTCCAACACAGTCTGGTGTGCTGTATACCGCCGACCAGTCCTCAGCATCCAGTAAATGTTTAAAATTGCCGAAATTCCGATCAGAAAACACGCGTTTTTTAAATGATGTCTGATGATTGTTCACAATTGCATCGAACTCAACAACTTGGGCCTCATGATCGGACAAAATTGTACCAGTCGTCTTTACTGATATTTGTGAACTATTCAGTGTGCTGAAAATATTGTCGATCAAAGTTTTGGAACTGCCCTGAATTCGAGAAGGCTCAAAAAAACATTGATGTAAGCCATGGGAGAGCAAAACACTGCGAAGATCCTGGACCGCTCTGTCATTTGTGGAAAAGTTGTGATTGAAATCTCCGCACAAGAACCCCGGGCCACTGAGACCAGCCGACTTCCCCAGCAACAGGTCAAGACTATCTGAAAATTTCGTGTTATCAGCGCTAGGTGACCTGTAAACACAAGTAACCACGAGTTTATTGTTCCCAATCGTCACCGAAGCCGATGCAGCCTCAAAAATTTGATCATGCTGCACAGGACCACAGTTTCTCTCTTGATGTTTATGATCTTTTCTCACAAGGATAGCCACACCACCACCTTTCATCCCAGTTCTGGAGTAGCCACTGGCAAGCAGATAACCGTCAATCTTAACCACCCCCCACTCGTCGTCGGTAAGCCAAGTTTCAGTCAAGCAGACCACGTCCGGATATCGAAGAGACTGCAAAAATACACTAAGGCCGTCCACTTTATTACGGAGGCTTCGGATGTTTAGATTGAGAATCCTGATAATCTTCTTCGATGTTTTAATGTTGTTTGGCAGAGGAGTCATTGAGTCTCGACTGACCGCTGTGGTGGTCGTGGCGGTTTCCCACGGTGATGGTGGAAAAAACGGGTAATCCTTGCACCAGATGGCCAGACATCGGGCTTTTGCGTTCTCTCCAGGTTTTGTAGGTCGATTGTGACCTTGAAAGGGGTGCAGGGACCCGGATGGGTCGATGGGACAACCTCACATGTAACCTCCGGTACCACTGGCCGAAGCATGTCGACGACGTCCTGTGCTTTAGTTCCTTGCATTAGCCTTGAAACAAAAAGGTAGGCCTTTTTGGGAGCCGCCTTCAGCCTGGTATCAGAGTTGGACCCAACAAGAACAGTTTGTTTTGCTCTTTTTCTTCTGTGTGGCACTCTCCCCTCCGCATCCGGCCGCTTTGCCGCGTCGGCCGTAGTATGAGGCTTGGTACCTGGAGCTGACGGTGGCGATGACGACGACTGTCGTTCCTGCGTAGGGGGCTGCGCTTCTTTGATTTGTTTATGTTTATCAACGGCAGTCGCTAAAACAGTCGAGCCGGGAGTTTTTTTCTTTCTTTCGTTGGCGACGTGTAGATAGGAAGGTGCCTGCTGCTGAGTGACAGCTTTTTTGGGAGCGGTATTATCGAACTTTTCGAACTTTTTCCACAGGTCAAGATGCTCGCGCAGCAGTTTTACCTCATTTTGCAATAAGATAATTTGGAGATTTTTCTGTTTAATGACGTAGTTAACTAGTCGTCCATCCAACTTGTCACCATCGGCAAATACTTCACCCTCCGCTTCGTAGGAGGTTTCGGTCACGTTGCGATCCTCGTCCATGCCAATAACACTTTGCTCGTCAGGGCGGCCGCCACAGCAAACCATTAGTCCATCATCCAAAAGCTTGACACCAGGAACAAGTTTCGCACAGCTGGCGTGGAAATGATCCTCACAGACACTGCACTTAACCGCAGTAGCTCTGATTAGGTTCTTTTTCTTGCATTTTCTGCAAACTAGCGGAGCACTGTTATCACTCGACTGACTTGGCGGCGCCATCTTGAATCGTGGCGAATAATTGAATTAATAATAATTGAATTATAATTGAATTAATTGAATAATTTGTCCGGGTAAGACTACCAACCGAACAAAACTAATATTAGTTCCAAACGCACCTATGTTGTTACAGTCTTTGGTGCTTTTGATTGCTATAGGTTACATCACTGAAGTTCAAAAAAGTCCGTTCTATCGGTGAACAGACTATCTACTATATGGCTGCTTGAACACGGACCCAACCTTTTTACATGCTTCATGAACTAAAAATTTTAGCTCCGAAAACGCGAAACTATCATTCATGGACCCACGCGTGATAAATACCGCGAAACCTCGACGAGATCGACCAATGCAGCCTAAATTATCTCTCACAGAAGTAGTAATAAATACGCGGTTTGCCGGAAGTACTTCCTGGTGGATCGATAAAATTTTAAAATCATTTTTTTAGTGAGATGATCAGCCGATTAGGTAGGATCTTATATCCTCATATTGATATAAAAGGGTTATGAACGCCGAATGGTCAATTGATACCCGCGCGATGATATTATAGAAGCTTTAAGAACTAGATCGTTTGTTTTGGGGAAGTGAAAGAATCGAGTCTATTGTATACAAATGTTTTTTTTTTTCGAACAATGAACATTATTCTATTCTATTCTATTATAACCGCGCGATGCTCAACTTGCGACGCGGATGCGCAAATAGCCGGAAGTACTTCCCGGTGGATCCATACAATTTTAAAGTATTTTTTTAGTGAGATGATCAGCCGACCAGGTAGGATCTTGTATCCCCATATTGATATCAAAGAGTTACAAACGCCGAATGGTCAATTGATTCCCGCGCGATGCTAGACTCGCGACGCGGGCAAAATATTACAGAAACTGAATCGGCGCGCCCTCTCTCAAATACAGAGTGGCCCATTAAAAACGGAACAGACAGATTTTTGGGCATTCGCCCTCATTTTTTTTTGAAATAAGCCTGGACAGGTCCACTTTGTTTCCAAGGTGGACGTTGAACTGCTATCAATTGACCATGGAGTTTCACCCCCGTAGTCAGGGTGGCAGCCCCTTCAAAAATTTCAAATCACAATTGGGGTTGAGTGATAGGTACATCATTTCAAAGCTGGTTCAATTGTCTTTATAGCGGTGTTAATTTTTTTTTCGATTCGATGCAAATTTTTCAAGATAATGCTAATTTCAGTGTTTTCCGAGGATAAGAGCCCCTTCTAGGAGGCTGGCTCGTAGTTGCCGAACCCATGACGGGGCTTATGTCGGTTCAGTAAACATATTACAGTATACAAACAAGTGAGGTCAAGTGCCCGAAAATTTGTCTGTTTCTTTTCGTTGGGCCACCTGTAGGTATGTAAGAATAAATACTTGACGGTCTCGCTCAACACTTGACCCCTTTCTGTCATATCCCCCAGGTTCAAATATGAAATCAAGCCTCTCAGATTCTTGATCATAAAAATATATCTCTGGTACAATCTCAGAAATGACCTTTCAGTGTACGAAATAACCGCATATTGCTATATTACTTCACCGATGGGTTGACGTCACATGCTTTACGGTGACATAACCCATACCTTTGGTGATCACGTGTTAGTCGATTTTACCCAATGTCAATTATTTGAAATAAACTAATTACAGCATTACAAGAAAGTTTACACTATCTGCTATACTGACCGCTTGAACGCGAACCCGCCTTTCATATGCCTCCATTTAAAGAAGTCCAAAGAGCACGCCTACTCAAAAATCTTTCGTGTGCTCATCGGTTGTCCAACTTTCCCACCTGGCCCGTGAAACAGGAGTATAATACAATTTTTGTTGCGGTGGTGGCAGCATACGCTATCGAATTAGTTTTTAAGGTCTTCCTCGACAATCGAGGACTTCCTTCTTATAAAAGAGTAAGAGATTTATATGACTTATAAAAGATTCGCGTTTATATCTAGAAAATATGATATGGTGATGATGAGAATTACTTCTAGGCTCGCTTCTAGGTGACCGACACGTACTTGCCTGGTGACTAGTTAATGTCTAAAAGGTTGAAATTAGTTACTAAACAAGAAACCCGTGGTGGTGACAGCTGCTTTGAGAGCAACAACCACTAAACCTAAATCTTCAGGAAGACTTCTTGAAGCGTGCAAGAACCTATATTCTTAACCTCTAGAACTCCCTGGATAAAAAACCCAAAACTTACTAAGGAGCTCCGCCGATGAACATGGACCCTTCGAACGGCCCGAACTCCTCTTCTGGCTTCAGATCGTCCATCTGGTAATCTTCGTTGATCATGAAACGCACATGGTACTTGTTGTAGTCGATCCAGAGCTTGTGCCATTCACCGCCGTTCAGTCTTCTCCTCGAAACAATGACCAGTTCTTTGGACACGCCCGTGTTCAGTGTGAAATTGAACGTCAACTGGAAGTCTGAAATTATTCGAACATTATCATCGGTTTAGTGAATCTGCAAGCAAGAACAATTTACCGCTGGTCAAGGCGACCATGAAACTTGGATAGTTTGGACGAATCGGCGGTTGGTACAGCAAAATCGCTTTCTTTCCAGTGGTCCTGAAGGAAAACGCCAGATCGCCTTTGCGCCATCCCGGTACTTCGATGTAGGACTGGCTGGTGGTGAAGGTTACGACGTAGCGTTGAGTATCTGCAGGCAATTTGGCACTTGATAATAAAGAACCAAGTCAAAAAACTTATTGAAACTTACTAGTTTCGACGCATTCTAGAGGTCCTAACGTGATTCTTCCGGAAGCGTCTTCGTCCAAGTCACTACTCTGCAAGAACACCATTTTGGTGATTCCCAAGCTGTTTTCGCTCGTGTAGAAGCCGTCGTCTGATTTCCACTTGTCGTCTTCGACGTCGTCGCAGTTGCACCACAGCGAAGGGTTCTCGCACTTTTTACCGATCGAACACGGACACGTGCCTCGTTTCACGTCGCCGATAAAGTCGACGGTCTGATTGGACGAGCTGATGAACCAAGTCGCCGAGTGCAATCCCAGCGGAGCCTTGAAGCAATCGTACTTGATGTACTGGCTGCAGTTCAGCGAGTGCGACACGAGCTCCTGCAGCATGTCCGCGGTGAACTCGCGGTACTTGATGCTGAAGCTGAAGTCTTTTTCCGATGGCGACCTCACGTCGATCTGACTCGGCAAGTTGTGCTCGACGATGGTCTTGGTGGAGTCTTCGAGGCTCTGGAACTCGCACCGCACGTGCGCCGGAGGAAACCTGCCGTTGCCGTCAATGTCGATCAGGTAGACGTCGGGTTTGGTGTAGCCGAGCAAGGCGAGTTCTTCGCAGGTCTTGCGGTAGGTCGCAAAGTGGCAGTTCTTGCCGATGTATCCGGTGAAAGCGCAGTCGCAAGTCAAGCGGTCCTCCTTGACCGAGCACTTGCCGCCGTGCTCGCAGGTGTTTGGCCGCAAGCACGGGTCGACGAATTTGCAATTGTCCAGCGTGACTTCACCCACGACGCGTTCCGATTGGAGCACGGAGCGCGGCTCGAGCCTGGCGCCGTTAACTATGATATCCCGCATGCAACCCACCAGCCCGGAGTTGAACCTCGAACCGCTTCCCACTTTGATCTTGTCCCCTATCGCGAACGTCAAGTGCTCGATTCGCTCCTGCTTCTCTTTATTGTCAACTTTGAGGATCACTTCGTTGTTGGCGTAGCTCAAATTCATAAAGTGCCATATCCTGGGCGTCTTCTTGACGCTGATCAGATGCGTTGCGTTCTTCCCGTTGACTTCGAAGCGTACTTCGTCGTTGACCACGCGGACTTCCCAGTACAGCCCGGTTTGCGCTTCGCTCGAAGCCAGGACGCTCAAATTGCTGCTGCTCTTGAAGTTGAACGAAAGCGACACGCTATCCGTGTGGTTATTCGGCCACCAGATGTGCGCAGCAGAGAACGGGAATGTTATCGGAATCTCTTGCACGTCGGCTTCGTAGAATTCCGGACGCAAAATTCCTATGTAGTGCACTTTCGGGTTGCTTTTGTTCAGCTCGTAGATTATAGAAATGTCGTTGAAGAACACGTACTTGATGGAACCGGCGAAGTTGTTGCGCGACCACAAGCCAGTTTTCTTCTGCAGCTCCGGCCCGCCTCCGATGTAAATTTCCGGGTCGATGTACAGAAGAGGATAGCCGGTGATGTTGAGCGTCACGTGGTCCTCGTTGAGGATCAAGTGGATTTGATCGTGGATGTGGTAGATGGTCAAGTTGTTCCAGTCGTTCAGCCTGACGTCGGTGAACACTCGGCTCATCGCTTCGTCCCCGAAATCCAGCTCGATGTAGATCGAATGGTTGAAAATCGACGCAGCGATGTAGTGATCGATGCCGTGCTCACCACCGGCGGCGTAAAACAGAGCGGAGTCGTCGAACCTCGTCTTGAACATCATCGAAAAGCGGTTGATCGAACTGTGCACCCTGTCTTTCCAGTCGTAGACTCTGTACGATACGTAGGACGACCCGCGAAGAGTTAATACTGTTGCAGCTGAAAACACGCATTTCACTTTAGTAGCTAGATACTCTGTGGTGCCCCATTATTAACTATTTACTTATTAATTACACAACCCCCGTGTAACGCACTTTCGTGATGTAGGTATTTTACTTACTCAGCGAATATAGAGACTAGGCAAAGGAGCAACGTCCGGTGCAAGTGTAATAAGCGAATAACAATTTAGAGTCAGTGGACTTGTATTATCGACGACTCCGATGAATAAACATGTGAAAACCAATTCTGTCTTCGCCTAAATACGCATAACCCTCCATGGCGACCGTGCAGGGTAATCTGCTGACAGAACAGTGCCAATTCCGAAGTTAGGCACCAGAAATACTTTAGAACAAGTGAGGCCTAAGGCCACCAAAATAACACTACAAGAACCAGCCACGTTTCCAAAGCACCGCTAATGAAAACAGCAAGCAGCAAGCAGGAAGCAGGAACAGCAGCCATCATTCCCTAGAGGCGAGACAACCAGACCAAAATGAAGAGTCTATTGTCAAATGCAGCAGCCATCACCTGATGTCCTAGACAACCAGACCAAAATGAAGAGTCTGTTGTTCTAATGCCCCCACACCTGGTAAACGGAGCACATTCCAACCCATGCAGAAACGCTGCATAATCAAGGCCGAAGATGCAACGACCCCACAGCAAAAACACAACAAAGTGAGTACAAAATCACACAGTATCATGCGAATGGCTTGCCGCAAAATTAACGCGAGAATGCAATTTGAAACTGAGACGATATTTGAACAAAAATAAAACAGAATGAAACGTTTTGTAATGTTTCCGTGGAATGTCTGATGCAACTTCATTTAAACACCTGTTTGAAGAAGTGAATGTTTTTAGGCGAAATTTGGAAAAAGATAACCAAGAGCGTAGAGCAAATTTGCGTGTGATTCAAAACAAGTCCAGTTATCTAGACAGGATAAAGGAAGAGTTCAAAGCAACTAAAAAATTATTCAATAAGACATCTCATAGCGAAGAATTGTTCAACACAGTGAAAGAGTATGCAAAGCGTATTGAAGGTGGAATTGATATTATTGCAAATACAATTAACTCGAGATTTGAAGCTATAAAAGAAAATAAAACTGTCAATATGGTGTTAGACGCAGCGCAATTTTTGAACTTATGTGCCAATAGTTTAAAAAGTTGACAGTTAAGCAAAGTTAAGTTTAACAATTTTTCCTCCCGACAACGAGGAAACCGCGGATCCAGACATTATCGTGGCAGCGACAATTATTACCGAAATAATAATTCAAACACTCGTTTTCAGGGAAATTTTCAAGGTAATTAATCGAGAAATGCAAATCGGTCTAATTACTCGAATAATAATCGCGACGATTACAAAGGTCAAAGTAGGAATAGGACAACGCGAGGGAACACCCACAATGTCAGGTGTTCACAATCGGGAAACGAGACAGGTACCCAGAGGTTAGGTCAGATTCTGGAAGACCAAGACAACCAACAGTAAATTTTTTTGTTTCAACCTGGTTATGGGGAGTTTTATCAATTTATACACGGATATGACAAAAAAGAACGAATTACTTTGATGCTGGACAGCGGTGCCGACACATCTGTTTTTAAACGGGAGAAAATTGATCTTAAACAAATATTTTATCCACATAGAAGCGCAGAAATCAAAGGAGTAACGGACGGAGTTTTAAAGACGTTAGGGACTACGGAGACAACACTTTTTAACAAGAAATTTTAAATCAATCATGAATTCCGTATAGTAAACGATGATTTTCCAATTCCATCTGATGAGATATTGGGGTTGGATTTTATGAAAAAATTTGAACGCATTTTGGACTAAGACAGATCAATGTTCATTTTAAATTGTTCATAAAATTTAAATGAAATTCACGAAATCCCAATAGATGAGTCGGTACAGCAAAACACGTTAATAATTCCCCCACGTTGCCAAATTGTTAAAAAGGTGAAAATTGATAACTTAAATTCTGAGTTAGTAATTGACGCGACCGAAATTATAGAAGGTGTGCATGTAGCACGCACCATAATTCCATAACGAGGCAAAAAATTTAATTGTCAACACTTCAAATGAAACAGTTCTTATTAATAAACCAAAGCTGACAATGCGTCCGCTTACAGAATTCCACATACGTTGCGTAAAAGCGATGAATCAGGAGACACGTTTCAAGACAATTTTATCAAAATTCAAAAAAGATATGTCGCTTTATGTTCAAAATAAATTATTTGCCCTTTGCGAGGAATTTTCAGATATTTTTGCTTTAGAGGAGGATATATCAACACATAACAACTTTTACGAACAGGAACTTACGTTAACAGATAAAACACTCGTCTACATAAAACCATACAGACTGCCACAATCGCAAAAACAAGAAGTGAAAAGGCAGGTAGAATTATTGAAACAAAAAGACTTGATAGAAGCGAGCAGGTCACCTTTCAATTCTCCATTAATACTCGTCCACAAAAAAGCGGAAGACCCTAATGAGAAAAAATGGCGTTTGGTCGTTGATTTCAGACAAGTTTATAAAAAACTGGTACAAGATAAATTCCCATTACCAAGAATTAAGGCGATTCTAGATGAATTAGGTAAGGCCAAATGGTTCTCGGTTATTGACCTAATGGCCGGATTTCATCAAATTTCGTTAGAAGAGAACTCACGAAATTTCACATCTTTTTCTATCAAAGGTGCTTCATACAGATTCAAAAGATTGCCCTTCGGTTTGAATGTGTCATGTAACAGTTTTCAGCGTATGATGGCAATGGCATTTTCGGGTCTACCACCCGATGTGGCGCTTTTGTACGTTGATGATGTTATGATTACAGGGTGTTCAGAAAGGCATCATTTACAAAATCTCAGAAAAGTTTTTTAAGTATGCCGGAGTAGCAATTTAAAGTTAAATCCTAATAAATGTCAATTTTGCAAAAAATCAGGTCACATATTTGGGCCATACCATTTCAGACAAAGGAGTCCTACCTGACTCAGCAAAATTCGATGCAATCAAAAATTTTCCCATTCCAAAAACGCTGATGAAGCTAAGCGTTTCGTAGCATTCGCTAATTATTATCGGCGTTTTATAAGAAACTTTGCTGAAATAACTTCATCACTAAATCAGCTTACAAAAAAGGAGTCCCATTCGAATGGACTACGGATTGTAACAGTGCATTTTTGAGTTTAAAAAAAGGCATTGATGATGCCGCCATTATTGCAGTATCCAGATTTTTCAAAAACTTTTATACTTTCAACTGACGCCTCAAATATTGGATGTGGCGCAGTTTTGTCGTATATAATACCACAAGAGCTATGAGTTTTATCGATAAAATTTTCGAACTATCTCGAAAGCTTTGTTTTCAAGAAATTCACCGAGTGTGAAATGGTCACTTTATTATCTGAAAAAAACCCGACAGCGTAGCTGGAGGGTTTTTGTCTTTGATAATAAAGTGACCATTTCCACGAGTTGAATTGCTTCATGAAAACAAAGCTCGAGAAACAGTTCGAAAATTTTGATAAAACTCGTACTAGCTCGAGTGGTATTTGCAGAGAATATTCCACAAAACGTGAAAATCAAAATATAAAAACGTTTTGATTCCAACTCCACCCCATATCAAAAAATGGAATTGTTTTTTGGCGTTGTGACACTGTCATGCGGTCATGCTAGTTCAATCAAGTTGCTTTGGAAATCAAGTGCACTTACAATCTAACGATCAGCTAATATTTCAATTATTATTGTGCTTTTCAACGTAAAAACGTCTTCCAAAGCTTTACCTTTCAAAAAACCAAACCTCATTGGCCGCAAATTATAACCATAACCTTACAGAAGTGATGAACTGGTCCTCTTTGTGGCTAGATCTGCGATTTTGTGCCCCGCGCGGATTGCGGATGTCATTCATTGTCAATGTGACAACTGCTGTGCAGGAGGGTGGCCTGGCCTGCCTTACCTACGGCGACGTACGGTACCGTTGTGGCAAAAATAATAATAATGCGGCAATTATAACAAACAGAAATTACATAATGTTCCATGGATAATCATTGCAGATCAAAATTATTGTTACTTATTTGAATTAGGAACTGCCTAAATGTGGTATTTCACAAATACAATAAACTACATCTCACCTCTAGTTGGACACAAGGGATGAGTATATATACCGATTGCAATACTACCACTTTTGGAAGCGGTGTCACTGTGTGTAGGTGACGCTTGAAAGGCTTATAGCAGGCACGACTTTCAGGAACTTTTTAAATCAAGTATCATGTTTATTTATAAAAAGGAAGGCACAGTTTTATCAGTATAAAACTGTACGAAGGTGGTGTTTTATCAGTATAAAACTAATTTCATTGGTTCAACTCGAAGGTTTCAAACGTATTGATTGGTCAGAAGTATGTTGTGTGGAATAGTCACAGGAACACAACGGAAACGATTTACTAATCGCATTTGCATCCAACAAATTTACAAAGGGAGAAGCTAACAAAAGTACAATTGAAAAGGAATGAACAGCAATTCACTGGGCTGTTAATTATTTCAAACCATATGTCTATGGAAAGAGATTTATTGTGAGATCTGATCACCGCCCACTCGTTTATTCATTTTCAATGAAGAATCCTACTTCCAAGCTAACACGTATGCGCCTCGAATTAGAGGA
Source organism: Anaspis maculata (assembly GCA_949128115.1). Taxonomy (NCBI): domain Eukaryota; kingdom Metazoa; phylum Arthropoda; class Insecta; order Coleoptera; family Scraptiidae; genus Anaspis; species Anaspis maculata. Next base: position 89,835,387 of record OX421963.1, read on the forward strand.
ATACGATTTTGAAATCAATCACATGAAGGGGAAATACAATGTGGGACCTGATGCCTTGTCCAGGGTAAATATTGAAGAACTCAAGGTTTTATATCAATGTAGCAAAAATAATGACGCGGGCACAAACCAGGAAAGAAAAAACTCTTACAAAAACTTACCGATCGGAAAAGGAAACCAGAATAAGCGAAAATGAAGTTGGAGTTATTGAGGTGACAAACAATAAAGATACCTTCAATTTACCACACCTTAAGTTCAAAGTTTTCGAAAATCGAATAAGTATGACAATACAGGAATACAATTTACAGTGTGTTGCGAGTTTTGAGGAAAAAGTCACTAGTGATAACAAAGGTAAAGCCTTGTTATCCAGGGTAAAGTCCGGTGATGTAAGAGTACAGGATAATCCCTCGAGTAACAAAAAGGAACCCGCTAGCGTTAACAGTGCTTTAGAGCATCTGCTAACCAATATGGCCGGCGAGAAAGAAATAAAAATATTGAAGCTTCAGAACGAGAATGAAATTTTGAGAGTAATAAGCATTAATGCATTTAAAAATATTGGAAATCGAACCCTCACACATGTAAAAATCGCGATTTGTACCCCTATTATCACACTATCCGACGAAAACGACAGAAAAGAAATTTCAAAGACATTCCATAATGATCCACTACTTGGAGGTCATGCGGGCTCCAAGAGAATGTTGTCGAAATTGAAATTGTATTTCAAGTGGAGTAACATGAAAAAAGATTTGGTAAATTTCATAAGAAATTGCGAGTCGTGCAAGTTGAATAAACCTATAAAAGGAGGTTCAGAAAAATTAATTATCACACTAACACCACAAAAAGCATTTGAGCTTTTGATAATTGATACAATTGGACCACTTCCGGTGTCCATCGACGGATATAAATATGCTCTTACAGTAATATGCGATTTGTCAAAGTATCTCGTAAGTATTCCTATTCCGGACAAGGAATTTAAAACGATGGCGCGAGCTCCATATTCCAAGAGGTTTTCCAAAGGTAATTAGGATAGATCTTGGTACTGAGTATAAAAATGCGCTATTTGATGAACTAGCCATTCAGCTTAAGTATGAGCATAAAGTGTCAACACCATATCGACATGAGACGGTTGGAACAGTAGAAAAGAACCACAGAATATTAATTGAATACGTTCGTTTCTACATAAACTCTACGATGACTGATTGCCATGTTTGGTTGAGATATTTCACTTACTGGTATAACACAACCCCAAACTCCACGCATAACTACACTCCGTTCGAGTTAGTTTTTGGAAAGACACCAAATTTGCCTATCGACATTTTAAACCATGGCGTAGAACCCGTCCACGATATGGACGATTTTGCAAAGGAGTTCAAGTATCCTTTACAGCTGTCACAGAAACGAACACACGACCTTTCGTCGAAAGACAAAGAAAATAGAAAGTGTTCATTTTTAGTAGAGCAAGTCCCATTCAACTAAACCTTGGTGATTTTGTATTTGTGAAAAGTGAAGCGCGACACAAACTAGACCCTGTGCATAAAGGACCATACGAGGTGATTGAGATAGACGATCCAAATTGTGTTGAGAGATGGTGAAAAAACTTTTCCAATTCACAAAAATAGGTTAAGAAAAAGTTGATACATATTTAAACATTTCTACAGTACCTACTTTTTTTTTTCAGTGCCTGCATTTATTATTTTTTGTTTGTTTTGTTAGTCAAATTCATCACTTATTTCAATATTTAGTTATTTAATGGTACCGGACCGATATAGTAAAATATTTGTACGAATTTTTAATTATTATCATAAACATGTCATTTAATTTTAATGAGGTGAAGCTATCAATTTTTCTTTTGCATTTTTTATTTCAATTCAATTGCCAGGGGGAATAATGCATAACCTTTCAGGTATGCATCATTCTCCCAAAAGGGGAGGTGTGGTGCCCCATTATTAACCACTTATTAATTACACAAACCGCGTGTAACGCACTTTCGCGATGTAGGTATTTTACCTACTCAGCGAATATAGGGACTAGGCTAAACATGTGAAAACCAATTCCGTCTTCGTCTAAATACGCATAACTCTTCATGGCGACCGTGCAGAGTAATCTGCTGAAAGTACAATGCCAATTCCGAAGTTAGGCACCGAAAATACTTTGGAACAAGTGAGGTCTAAGGCCACCAAAATAACACTACAAGAACCAGCCACGTTTCCAAAGCACCGCTAATGAAAACAGCAAGCAGCAAGCAGGAAGCAGGAACAGCAGCCATCATTCCCTAAAGGCGAGACAACCAGACCAAAATGAAGAGTCTATTGTCAAATGCAGCAGCTATCATCTGATGTCCTAGACAATCAGACCAAAATGAAGAGTCTATTGTTCTAATGCCCCTACACCTGGTAAACGGAGCACATTCCAACCCATGCAGAAACGCTGCATAATCAGTCAGTGAACTTGTATTATCGACGACTCCGATGAATAAACATGTGAAAACCAATTCCGTCTTCGCCTAAATACGCATAACCCTTCAACTCATCGGGGGCTAAACCGCTGCGAACCGTCAAGTTACAGGACTTCAGGAGGAAATTTTCAAGGGAACTCTTCTGGGCAAGTTAAAGGATCTCGGGGTGAAAATTTCTAAGGGACTTCTTTTGTCAAGTTACAGAACCTCAGGGGAAAAACTTCTAAGGTTTTCTTCAAGTAACAGAATTTCTGTGGAAAACCTCCGAGGGATTTCTGCGGAACTCTGCAAACCTCTGGAGGGCCTCCAAAGAACTGCGAAAAACTCAGCGGGGAAGTCGCAAAGGCCACCTCTTTCGTGCAATCACTTCAGCGGCGTGCCCCTCGCTACTCGTGCATTTTTGGCTTTGAATGAGCACCAAGTACTGGCTTACTGTAAATATCACAAAATTCTCCCTCGAACGGAGTGCCGAAGCAGTCGCAGGTCAGCGAGTTGTAGTGGTTGATGCAACGCGAGCCCCTGAAGCAGAGGTTCTCGGTGGTCATGCACCGGTTGATGCAGCCCTCCTGGACGTTCTCGTGCTTGGTGGCTATCAGAGGGCTGATGGGCAGCAGGTCCGAGGCGGACTTGCCGGTGCTCAGGATGACGTCCTTGATGCAACCGACGAAGGATTCGATGATGTACTTGACGCCGTGGAGCTTCTCTTCGGAACTGAGACCGCCGATGAGGATGACGGAGGTGACGTTGGCGCTGACGCCGTAGTTGTTCTCCTTGTCGAGGCCTTTCAGGTCCGTTTCGTCCTTCTGGCCGTCGACCGTCGCCATCAGCCGGGCGGCGTGCACGTCTATTCTGACCTGCGGGTAGCAAAAATCTCCATCAATCGTTCGTTTCCGTTAAATGGGGCTTCAAGAAGTCTTGGCTGTGGAAACCAAAGAGAGTTTTGGAATCTTTGCCACGCGGGCTCAAGAATATTGCTCTTGGAACTCTTGGTTTAAAAGGGAAGCTTGTTCCGGTCACGATACACTGAATTCAAGATCAATACTCTTTGCTCGACACCAGCATTTCTAGTTGTCAAGAACAACACTGTGTCCTAAGACCTTGCTAGACAGGATTCCAAGAGATCCTCGAAGTCTGGGTGAGGAACCAAAGATCATTGAAGTCTTGGACATTGAGATCCATTTTTTTCCGAGGCCATCTTGGTTTTGATCGATTTGATCGATGAGATTCTATCAAGTAAATGACAAAATTTGAGACACTTGGAGGAAATCCATTGAGGTATCACGTGAAACCTGTTACCCGAGGGCGTCGTGAAGTATTCAAAGTAAACTGCTTAGAAATACACCCTAGAAAAAAAGCCGCAAGAGAGATTCAAAGGGTCTCAGAAAGCGACCTTGGAAATATTGTTGAAGATCTACACATTCTCTTGGAGAATTTGGAGAAATTCCAGTGAGCAGAACTAAAAAGAATCTTGATGATAGCTTAGACAAGTGAGGGAAAATAGCTGTTAAAAAGTTGTCAAAAATATGCTAAACTACCTTCGACAAGTTTTGAGGAACTCCAATGGAAAATTGCTGGAGGACTAATGACTATTCCACTGAAAGATTCAAGAGTTATTCCTAGTAAATTCGTGAGAAATCGCAAATCTTTTCGATCAAAAGAGCTGTGACAGGCCATCGATGAGTCCTCAGAAGTTTACAAATGTTTCAGATGAACTTGGACAAACTCAAGTGAGAAATTACCTTAGAGCTATTCCCAAAGAGTGTCGCGAAATATGTCCAGTAAAGTGAAGAGAAGTACCGAAAATAACATCAATGAGGCTTCGATGAGGCAGACAAAATACCTGTTGAAACGTATTTGAGAAATTACAAAATTCTCGCGCGATTTATCACTGGAGCATCTTCCAAAGCATTTTGCAGACTTTGAAAGATTATTTTTAATGGACATTCTTTTGGACATTGTCTCTGGCTTTATTGGGAATTTTTTTTATTCTCACGATTTCACTAGGAACATATCACGACGACGCTATCAGGTCAGGTGATTCTCACACTCTTTTTCACTGTAGTTCCCTTCAAGACAATTCAGCAGATTCTGTAAAACTTGACCACGGGTACTTTTTCTGGCTGTCAAAGCTTGAGAACGTTTTTGTGGATTTCTGGACTTCTCACCAGTTTATTTCACTGCTTTCGCGGTCAACAGCTCACAAGCGATTTCTCACTTAAATTTCCTCACTGAAGACTTGAAATAACTTTCTAATCGGTATTTTTTCTGGCCTGTCAAAGTTTTTGGGGATTTCTCACTGGTTTATTTCACGGCTTTCTCGGTCAACAATTCACAAGCGAAAATGAAAAATCGCTGGAGGACTATTTCCCGAAAGCTTTGACAATTATTCCAAGTAAATTCGTGAGGAATCGCATTTTTTTTATCAAAAGAGCTGTGTCAGGTCGTTGATGAGTCCCCAAAACTCTACAAATGTTTTGGAAGAACTTGGAGAAAATCAAGTAAGAAATTACCTGAAAACTATTCCCAGTGAGTGTCGTGAAATATTTCTAATAATCTTATGAGAAATACACAAAAAATAGCATCGATAAAGCTACGATGAGCTAGAAAAAATACTCGCGGAACATATTTGAAAATCTGAAAAATTCTCACGCGATTTCTCAATGGAGCTTTTCCCAGATAACTTCTTAGGTTTTGGAAGACTTTTCACAACACATTCTCTCTAGCTTTCTTGAAGATTTTTTTTAAATTATCTCAATTCCACCAAGAATATATCATGACGTTACCACGTAATGATTCTCTCTCTATTTCTGACTGCAGTTCTTTTCAAAACAATTGATCAGATTCCGTAAGACTTGACTACGGATACTTTTCCTGGCCTGTGAAAGTGTGAAAGCTTGAGAACGTTTTTGTGGATTTTTCACCAGTTTCTTCCACAGCTTTCGCAGTCAACAATTCACAGGCGATTTCTCACTAAAATTTCTCCAAGTTTCTCTAAGAAAATTTTCTACATTTTTGCGGACTTTTCAACGGATATTTTTTTGCCTGTCAAAGCTTTTCTGATGATTTCTCTGGGATTCCTCACGAGCTTACCAAGGGTATTTCACGACGTTACCGGAAAATTTCTCGCTGGAACTTCTCCAAGTTCTTCAGAAACAATTTTACAGATTTTTTGAATGGTTTTCAACGACTGTTCTCTGACCTATCGAAGCTTCCTTAATGTTCACGAGTTCACTAGGAATATGTCACAACGCTCTCAGAGAATAAATCTCACAGTTTCTCACTGAACTTCTTTCAAACACATTTCAACGAGTGTTGTCTTCATCGAAGTTTTTTGAGAACTTTTCCAAATTTATCACATTGTTAGGACTGTTAGGAGTAATTCACCACGTTTTCAAAAAACTAGTGAACGATTTCTCACTAAAATTTCTCCAAGTTTTTCCAAAACAATTTTGTGCCTACATTTTTTAAGGGCTTTTGAACGGTTTTTGTTAGAAAGACAGAGCTTTTTGAGAATTGTTCCTGGAATTTCTCAAGAGATTTCAATGGAGTATTTCACAACGCTCTCGAGAAAGATATGCGATTTCTCACTGTAATTTCGTCATGTTCCTCAAAGGCAATCAACGACTATTACTTTTTTACCCAGCTTACAAAAGCTTTCTTGGTGTATTTTCAGTTACCATGTGTTCACTAGAAATATGGAATCTACGAGAATATTCTTTCACGCTCTTTGATAATAGTTCCCTGACACTCTCTCACTTCAGTTTCTCCAAGTATTTCTGACACAGCTTTGTAGATTACTGAAGACTTTTCAACAGGCATTATCTCTACCATTCCTTCAGCTTTACCTTAACATTGCTTTTTTCAGGGTTTCCCGCGAATTTACTGGAAGAAATTCAACGACGATGTCTTGAAACCCAGGCAATTTCTCACTGAAGTCTCTAATATTCTCCAAAGCATATTTGCAGATTTCAGTTCCGGCTACTAAGAGGATTTTTTGCAGGTAAATGGTGAAAATTCGCAATAATGAACAAAGAATATTTCACGTTTCTGGGCAAGAACAGTTCTCACGCCATCTCTTGTTTGAGTTTTTTTGTTTTTCACGAGTTTACTTAGGAACATTATCTATCACGTTCTCCAAAAATAGTTCTCGAGCGATTTGTCACTGAAGTTTCTCAAAGTTAATTTTGCAGGTGGACTGCAAATGGGTTCCGGTTCCTCTGTTTTTAGCCTGGCAAAGCTTTTTGGGTTTTAATTTGAGATTTGTTGAAGTTTATATGGTGAGAATCCGCTATAATGAATTGAGAATATTTCACGTTTCTGAGGTAGAACATTTTTAAGCGATCTTTCACTGGAGATTGTAGACTTTTGGACTTTTCAACTTTTTTCTGGTCTGTCAGAGCTTTCTTGACATTTTTTTTTTAATCTCACGTCGACTTTGGCAAGAATGAACAATAATGAATTGGGAGAAGTAGGAGGGATTTTTCACGATGTTTTCGGGCAACAATTCTCACGCCATTTTTTCTCTGGAGTGTCTTCAAAGCAGTTTTCCAGATTTTCGTTGACTTTCCAAGTTCTGTTTTCCCCTCGGTTTTCCCTAACTTGTCAAAACTTTCTTGAGAATCTTTTTTTTTTGTTTTTCACGAGTTTACACAGGAATTTGTCACTACGTTCTCAAAAAATAGTTCTCAGGCAAATGGGCTCCTTTGTTTCCTATTTCTAGCTCGACAAACCTTTTTGGGGATCCCAATTTGAAATTTCTTGAAAGTTTGTGATGAGAGTTGGCAATAATAAATTGAGAATATTTCACATTTCTCGGCGAGAACACTTCTCACGCGATATCTCACTGGAGATCGTCGACTTTTAGACACTTTTCAACTGTTGTTCTTCTAGTCTGTCTTAGCTTTCTCGAAAGTTTTTTCAATTCTTACGTCGATCTATGGCAAGAAATCACAATAATGAATTAGGAGAAGTGGGACGGATGTTTCACAGCGTTTTCTGGTAACAATTCTCACGCAATTTTCCGCTGAAGTATCTCCAAAGTAGTCCTCTAGATTTTCATTGACTTTACCAGTGCAGTTTTCAATAGCCTGTCAAAACTTTATCGATAATTTTCTTGTATTTTCACGAGTTCACCTAGGAATTTGTCACTACGTTCTCGAGAAACAGTTCTCGGGCGATTTGTCACTGAAGTTTCTCAAAGAAAATTTTGCAGATAGACTACAAATGGGAATCTCTGTTTGTAGCCTGTGAAAGCTTTTTGAGGATTTTCATCCAAGATTTCTTTCGAGTTTATGGTGAGAATTCGCAATATTGAATTTAGAATATTCACGTTCTTGGGCAAGAACAGTTGTCACGCGATCTCTTACTAAAGACTGTAGACTTTTTTGGAATTTTGAACTGTCTTTCTGGTCTGTCAGAGCTTTCTTGTGATTTTTTCTAATTCTCACGTCGCCGTCGATCTATGGCAAGAATCAACAATGATGAATTGTGAGAAGTAGGAGGGATTTTTCACCGATGTTTTCGGGCAACTATTCTCACGCCATTTTTCGCTGGAGTGTCTTCAAAGCAGTTTTTCAGATTTTCGTTGACTTTCCAAGTGCTGTTTTCTTTAGCTCATCAAAACTTCATCGACAATCCTTCCTTTTTTGTTTTTCACGAGTTTACTCAGGAATTTTCACTATGTTCTCGAAAAACAGAAAAATAGTTCTCGGGCAAATGCACTCCTCTGTTTTCAACTTTTAGCCTGACAAAGCTTTTTGAGGATTTCAATTTGAAATTTCTTGAAGGTTTATGATGAGAATTCGCAATAATGAATTGAGTATTTCACATTTTTCGGTAAGAACACTTCTCACGCAATCTCTCACTATGGATTGTAGACTTTTATACACTTACAACTGTTGTTTTTCTAGTTTGTCTGAGCTTTCTTGGTAACTTCTCAATTCTCACGTCAATCCATGGTGAGAATTCATAAAAATGAATTTAGAAAAGTAGGAGGGATATGTCACGGCATTTTCGGATAACAATTCTCAATCATATTTTCTCGCTGGAATGTTTCCAAAGCAGTTCTTCAGATTTTCATTGATTTTTTGAATTTTGTTTTCCCTATCCTGTCAAAAATTTCTTGAGAATCTTGTTTGTTTTTCACGAGTTTATTTAGAAATTTATCACTACGTTCTCGAAAAATAGTTCTCGGGCGATTTTTCAATGAAGTTTCTCAAAGAAAATCTTGCAGGTAGATCGAAAATGGACTTCTCTGTTTCTAGTCCGATAAAGCGTTTTGGGGATTTTGATTGGAGATTTCTTGCAAGTTTATGATGAGAACTCGCAATAATTGATTGAGAATATTTCACGTTTCTTGGTAAGAACAGTTGTCATGCGATATCTCACAGGAGATTGTAGGCTTTAGTGGACTTTTTAGCTGTTGTTTTTTTAGTCTGTCAGTAGAGCTTTCTTGAGATTTTTTGTTTGAAATGCTCACGTTGATTTATGGTGAGAATTTACAATAATAGATAACCGATCTTTCACGGTGTTTTTGTTTGACAATTCTCACGCGATTTCTCATCAGAGTTTCTCCCAGATAATTTTGCAGATTTTCGGAAACTCTTCAATGGACATTTATTTTTCTCTAGCTTTCTTGAGGATTTTGGTTCGGGAACATTCACGATTCCACTAGAAAATTTCACGACGTTTTCAGATGATGATTCTCACGCGATGGTTCACTACATTTTTCTTCATAACAATTTTGCACGTTCTGTGAGACTCATCAACGGGTATTTTCTCTGGTCTGCTAAAGCTTGAAAATTTTTTCGGGGATTTCTCACGTGCTCGTGACGCACGACATTTCACGACCTTCTTGCTTGGTTGACAGTTAACACGATTTCTCACTGCAAATTCTCCAAGACAAGTTTACTTTTTAATTTTCAATTTTTTTTTGTAGTTTTCTTACGAAATTACCAGGAATTAGCAGGACTACAATCATCGTCCGAGTACGGCCGTAAAAAATTACCAAAAATACAGAAGGACCAGAGCAATAATAAATATCGTACCGTGACTGAATGCCATTCGTCCCGGTTAAGGCCCCGTCCCACCGTCAGGGCCGTCGAGTGTTTGCCGTACACGTGAACCACTTTGAGCTGTCCCTGCTGCACGATCACGTACAGGGCGTAGGGCTGCAGCGACACGCCGGTGGGCACCTTGACGTTGTGGTAGACGAGCAGTCCGTGGGGCAACTTCGTCCGGAATTGAAAGGAAATCTGACGGCACAGCCTGAGAAGTTGTAGAACTTTAAGTGGTTTTGCGAGAATCGTTGGGGCCTTACCTTAGCTGGAACGTTTGGATCATGTCGCCGTCGATCTGGATGAACGTGTTGGACTGGGCGAACATGAACGTGTTCTGGTCGCCCGTCTCCTGGAACGTCAGCTGGGGACCGCGGCTCTCTTTCGGCACGGCCTCCGCCAAATTCTGCGACCGCACCTCTGAAATCACACGCAATCACGTAAATACCTACATGTATATGCCGTTCACGTTTTATAATTAGTAGAATGACTTTTTGGAGAAAAAAATGGAGTGACAAGCTGGGGGGCTACGGCTACGGCTGATGGCACACCTGCAAAGTTTTAAAGCGAGAGCGAAACTATCAGCGGCCATCAGCCGGATCCATCTAGCGTTCCAGCTTGTCACTTAATTTTTGCTCCAAAAAGTCATTCTACTAAAAATAAAAGGTGAACGGGATATAGGTGAATATCATTTGAACTGCGATAGAACGAGCTTGTTATGTACATGCTATCTTTCTTCATCTGTACTGTAGTGGGACGCCTTTAAATTATGAAATAAAGTGGAATTTTTAGGAATAAAATTAGCATTACGGGCGATGTAGGAAAGGAAAGGAATGGGATAAGGAATGCGAAGATATCGATTTTTGCCGGCATCGATGTTTGTAGACCAGGGGCTTGAGACGTGAGATGGTGGTAGTAACAGGAAGGGTCCAAGAATAGAGACGGGGGAGAAGATGAGGATACGCGTAGTAGCAGTCAAGAGCGGCAGATGTGCGGGGGGAGAAAACCAATATTTTTCAAGAAGAATAAATTAAGAAAAGTACTGAAAACACTGTAATTGATTGTAGTGCATCAGTTACGAGGAAAGGAGATATTAAGGCAAGTCTGATTTCCATTTGTAATCAAAGGCTAATTGTTTGATGAGTTTGAAGTGATTGTTTTGTTTATAAAACGATAGTAGGTTCTGTTTTGATATTTCGAACAGCCATTATAAGCGTCAAGTCGATTTCCATTCCCTGTAGTTGCTTTGAGCTTTTAAATTCGGCCCCTTCGTTACCAGCTACCTCCCTTCAAGATGCCAGAAAATGGTGAAAACTTCAGTAACCCTTTCGAAAGATCTCGTTTCCGTCAGATTGATTTCCTTAGGTCAGTTCTGCTGAAAATCCAGCGCTCTCGACATATATTTGGATCGAGTCTGGACGACATCTCTCACGCGAAATTTTCCCCTATAGAATGAATGATTTAACCCTTTCGCGTGACAAAGAGTTGAAAAGAAAGAAAAGGTCGAGTTCCAAAAAAAGTGAACCCCTCGAACCATGCCAAGAAAGTTCAGTGTCGCTTCGAAACACTTCAAGATAAGAAAGAAACATAATATAATTTTTGCAGGCTAATTAATTAGAGGCTCATTGCAATAAACTGTACACCTGACCGGAGTGTGGATTTGGGTGGAGTTATGTAACCCAGCTCGAAAGAGAGTTGTTGGATAAGTCTGTAAGTTATAAATTACAGCCCCAACCTGATATAAACAAATTTATGGAATGTCAACACTCAAATTTCATGTAAATTATTTGATCAATAATTAAAATAATGGCTATGATTCCGAAATAACAAGACAATACTTAATGAACAACCATTTCTCTCTGAGTACAATTGAATAGTAAACATTTCTTTTCGTAAATACCAGTGAAAATGAGCGAGAAGGTAGAAAGGGTTGAAATTAAAGTTCGACAAAGGCTTAGTAAATTAAGCAAGGAAATGAAATTCTAGTGCATTAGAAAATGGGTTCATCAATAGTTCGGCAAATTAGGAAGAATGAGAACGGAATTACCTTGGAAGGGTTGAACAAATTCGTCGTAGGATTGCGCACGTAATTAGGATGTACTTTTCTTTCAGAAACCGAATGTAAACTTGAATAATTTCCAACGCTAGCTGATGTCAGCTCGTCTGGAAATTATGAAATGAATAATTAAGGTGAACTCAATTAAATTGGCGATGATTGCTTAATTTGTAATAAAGTTGAAATGTGGTTAAATGACTTTGTTTATTTTTCAATATTTATTCAATTCATCCCCTTTCAAAGAACGTGAGGTTATTACTACTATAGTAGGCTTGAGGTATTAGTGCGACGGGAATTTGGGGGGGGTGATTGATTTAAATGACTTATCTCGGGTTCCACCAAACTTTTATCAACGCGATAACTTTATCACTCTGATAGTAACTAAGCAACTGGCCATCCTATTGGCTGGTGCATAGCAACTATCAGCGTGAAAGATTTATTCTGCTCTCAAAATTTTGGTGGAACCCGAGGTTAGGTAAAGGTAAATAAAAATCTACGGCACAACAAAACATGAATTAGGTTCACTATCACAGCTTAATCAATTTGAGGTAGAAGGAAAGAGGTAAATGACAGTACCTATGTACCCCCTATACCTCACATTCTGTCTCTCTGGCATTAACGAGTCTTTGGGAGATACAGAACAGATTGCTGTGACTGACCTTTCAAAAGCATGCAGCGGTCCAAGCACTGCATTTCGGTGTCGAATCGGTTCTTGCCGTTTCCAGCGCAGCCGCCCCAGGCGAAGACCGTGCAGACCTGCCGGTCGTGGTCGAAAGCCCATTTGTAGAAGGCCCTGTTGCAAGGACCCCGTTCGGGAGGACCTGGACACGGATGGCCGACGTCCTTTTCCGGGCGAGCCAGAACTGCCACCGACACTAATCCGAGGTTGATAAGGAACAGCCACATGTTTCTGCAAGAAAACAAAATTCTTCAGTAGGTAATACTTACTCGGATTGATCAAACACCCTTCTATATTACAGTTTGAAAAATTTTATCCTCAAGAACATTTGATTACCGACAACAAAAGGTATAGGTAGATAATCATTGTGGGAACTATTTGATTGACTACTATTCTGCTACACCATGATGCTGTAACAAATCTTGGATCCAGCCTGTTCAGTCAAAGTCCAAGAATTGACAATCAACTAATGCTGAGGATGATGCTCGGGATGGTGCTAAGGAAGACTTATCAAAAAACCCCTCCGGCATTATCGAGGAGACCGATTTGAATTTTCTCGAAATCATCGTGATTGGGCATCTGAATAGAAAACAGTCATCTTCAGTGATGGAAAGAAGTTCAATTTGGATGGACCCGATGGCTTCCAGTACTACTATCGCAACCTTAGAATGGAAGAACGAGTTTTACCACGTCGTCATAGCCGCGCTGGATCCGTGATGATTTGGGGTGCGATTTCAAGTCAAGGACGAGTGAGACTAGAAGTTTTAGAGAGCAAACAAACTTCCTCATTGTACCTGGGCTTGCTTCGGAGACGAGTCAATAACATTGCCGCGTTATTTCCTGATCAACAATGGACATTTCAACAAGATAATGCGCCAATTCACACTGGAAGAGCTGTCAGGACGTGGTTGACTGATAACAACATCGATGTTCTGGAATGACCTGCCCTGCCCCCCGACATAAATATTATAGAAAACCTATGGGGTTGGATGACTTGTAACGGTCTGAAATTCCGTTTCGATCTAGCCGACCGTCCTTGGCAACGATGTCAGGTGGTTGTTGACCGATTTTGTTTTTCGGGAATAGTTTTGGGTTTTTCTGCAGCGCGAAAGGGGAGATCGTTCTGCTGGCCTGTTGATGCCGATAAATTGCAGACGAGCTCGATAGGTTTCTACCTTAACACCCTTCAAGTGCCTTCACGCTGTAAGCGCCTCAACGTTCCGGAGACATCATCTCTGCGTCATACCTGAGCGTGATTGAACCCCTTGTTCTAGGGTGAGTTCTTGGAAACCATCCTCGTGCCGTTCCATACCTAACCCCATTCCTTTTTCAGGGTTCTTTTCTTCCTGCTTTTACTTTAGTTCGACTTAGTTCGTATTTGTATTTCTACTCGTTTTCCTGGGATTTTGTCTGGTACCGCATCGGTGACGTCGGCTGTCATCTTGCGTCGAACAGTCGAGCTGAAACTTCGGCAAGCTTGTTGAGCGGAGGACTGGAAGGAGGAAGGACGCGCATGGTCTGGGATACATCGTGTTAGCCCGAGAAGAAGAACCTTTGTTCGGTGCAGGTGCCGCATGGTCTTCCTTTTTTCCTGCAAGGTCAGAGCGTTCCAATTTTATCCCAGTTGAAAAGCGATAATTCCAATATCTGAACTCAGTGTACCTGTTTTATTTATTTGTTATTATAAAAAAAATGTCAACGCAGACGTCAGTTGCCTGACCGTCGAGGTAGTTAGATTGGCAGTAATTTGTAGCAACTCGATTCACTGAAAGTGCACAAATCAGGAGCTAAAACAATCCCGTGCGAAAGAAACGTTATCCCGATCCCCGGAACCTATTTCCTATTTCACGTACGTACGTAGGTAGGTAGGGTAAACTAAACGAAAGGATCCATTGCGCAATCCGCTTCATTGCGATAGCACGAAACTGTTTTGTTTCTCAGTGCAACCGACAGTAGGGCTGTTTCGGCCTCATTAGCCGGTCTGCCTATCCTCTCCGGTCAAGACCCTGCTTTATTCAATAAATTGTTAAATATTACTTTGAGCTTACGTATTCTTACTTCTCTAATCTATCCAAAAGAAAGATTCACTTCGAAGTCTGAGACATTATTTTATACTAGTAAGTATTTGGTAGTTTCCAAACCGACACAGACATTAAGCTAACGAAAGAAACTACCTGGCGCCTTATTTATTTATTTTTTTCTACTAATTTTTACTGCACGACCACTCCCCTGAGCTTTAGCCGAGTGCAAGTCTGATGTCCGGTGAGTATGCCCTTTAGTGAGAAAAAGATCGTGGCAGACTTAACATGTTTACGGTGGTTGGACGACAATTCAACACCAGAGAAGAAGTGATTGTGGCCATACGAACCAGTTCCATTGACTTTGTTGGGCAGTTCATTTAATTCTTTGTCCATCGCATGTTGGCGGCTATTGAAAAGCGAGGAGGCCATACCCATCATTAAAATGAAAAAAAATCTTTTCTCTGACTCTGTCTTTTTCGTTTTTATTACCGGTGAGAGTATTCAAGTGTCGCACCGGAAACTACCATCGATACAATAAAAATTCTCTGATTTTTTCTTTCGAGGATTTTGACGCAAAATAATGTCTTAATTTATTGAATATGCTCAATCCAACTAAACTGCTAGTTATTTTCACCAAAACGGCTATGTTTTCAACAAAAAGCTTCAATTGGCGGGTTAGAGTAGGTAATCAAATGTCGCGAACTTGTATATTAGAGATCCTATGATTTTCTTGATTGTGCATGGGCTGAGTCATACTTCAGTGTCAGTGTATCTTTTTCTTTTGCTTGAGCAGCATCAAATTTTGAGCAACGAGGTCGTCAGGTTCCATTCTTCGCACAGTTCTCTCTTATAAATCTCTTTGGCTTGTTGTTGGGATTTGTAGGTGTTGTTTGAGACGTGTGGATCGATCATCGTTGGCAGATATGCTTGCACTTCTCTCTGGAAGACGAGAAAAGTCTTGCCGAATATCTTCAGGAAACACACAGGGGTTCGGCAAAATTTCCGGTATAGTGGAGGAAAGCATTCACCGGCGTCGAACGAATAAAAAAAATCTTCAGGAGTCCATTTACTTCAAACCACTCGGGTGTCACTTGGTGACGCTTGCTGTTCATACTTCGACGATACTCTTGGATTTCATTTTCATGGAAAGGTGGGTCCATTGCCCGACTGGACTTGCATTGGTAGGTATGCCAAACAATCAGAGGTTTCGTCCAAAATTGGTTCCCAGGTATCTAAAGCACGAGTGTCACGATACTATTTTTGTAGGTACTAGGTACTATTTATTTGCATGTACGAAAAATATGACTAGAAACGAAAAATTAAGAAACTTCCCAATCTCTTGTGCTGTATTTCTAGCAGGGAAAATAGTATCGTGGCACTCAGGCTTGAAATTCATTGATATAACAATCTCGATTGTGGGAAAACTCTAATATTCTTCTATCATCAGGAAAGAGTATCTCCCATCCGGAAAAGGTCCCGGTAGAGTAGTCATAAGCTACATGCTGGAAGGGGTGTGTAGCTCTTGGATTTGATACTGCCTGGATTGTGTCAGTATAGTGTCAGGATACTCGAAAGTATGTTGGTTTTCAGCAGTCCAATCCTATTTCGACTTCATGACCAACACTTTGCGAAGCCCTTCGGTGTTGCTTGCGAGGTTTGGTATAAATTTCCCAACGTAATTTAAAATTCTAAAAAAAACTTCGCAGCTCATGTTGGTCTCTTGGTAGTTGAAGATCTACAACGTTTTCCATTTTCTCGAAATCAGGATGGACGCCATCAACGGAAAATATGTACGCACAGGATTCAATTCTACTGGTGCTGAAAGCGCATTTCTTGTGTTGATCGCCAGGTCGTTACTGTAGAGGTGTTCAAAGACTTGTTCGAGTATTCTGTCGTGGTGCTTCTGCTCTGTTCCATATATCAAGATGTCGTCACTGACGTTTAAAACTCTCCTTGATGTAGCTGTCCCAGCACTTCTTGAAGGTTACTTAGGTATTTTTTGAATGTTGGACCGATGACTACCACATCGAGGTAGACTAGATAAGTTTCCCGGGTTAGTTCTCGCGAAACTCACTCCATGAAGTACTCGAACATAGCCGGTTCATTACGGAGTCCAAAACAGCTATCACACTGAACTGGACCCGTTTACTTACGGGAGAGAATGCCGTCGTCTTTTCGTCTTTGGGATGAAGTCCAACTTGCCAATAGCCACTCTTCAAGTTGAGCGTTCAAAACCTTTTCGATCCGAGAAAAGTGGTCAAGGTGTCATCATACAGAGAGTAGCATGTCTTTCTTGACTCATCAGTTGTCTTTCTTTTACGACTCGGGGTAACTCGGGAGTCAAAGTGATCTGACAGGAGTCGTTCCATTTGAAGCTCAGAAGTACCCGATAGAGACTTTTTTCCTTTTCCTGTCTCCTTAACTGCCAGCTGTATCAACCGATCACTAGGGACTTTGGGGTCACTCAAGAGCGTGAACGTCAAGTTCACTGCAATTTTTTTTTGCCGTGATCCAATCAGAGGTACTCCACTTTTGACTGTAAAAGGAAGGCAGCTATCGAGTTTCCGCCTTCCGGTAGCCCACACAAAGAAACGCGCAAGTACTGTCATCCTTTTTTGAGACTGAAACAACCATGGACTCATGGATTCCTCCAAGACACCGTCGTCTAACATCTCCTTCAGAGGTATTGAATCTTCTCCCTTCTTCGCTAAAGGTAGACGCTTTGGAGCTTGTCGATTCAGAGCTGTGTGGCTTCGGAGACAAGCCCAGGTGCCTTCTTCAATCTTCGCAGCGTTACTATTTCTACAGGTTCGCACTTGTCTAAAGACTCTTCTTGTATTGTCCTGACTGTTCCGCACAGGTTCGTGGCGAAGAGGCTGATCAAAATGGACATGACTAAAGTCTTTCGGTAAGAATAATATTCTGGAATCGGTTGCTGGTTCATTCGCGAAAGCTCTAGAAAGCTCTACTGGCTTTGCGACTATTTCGGTAAGCTCTCGATGGATGGCTCCTCCGCCAATTTTATAGGTGTGTCTTATTCGCGCGTCGTAGTCTCTGGGAAGTTTCGTAACAGGATCTATATTTTACACGGTGTCCCGGAATAAGCCCGCCAAGCTTTGTCCGCAAATTCTCCGATCAAAAATTGAAGGAAAAGTTCCCATGAATATGAATCAAAAATGTTTCGTAGGGGAGCCACAGCCCTTAAAGTCAAGCTCCTGAAGATGGTATTTATGTAATATCTCCGAAATTAGTTAAGATGAAATGCTGAAATTTAGCAGCTCCGCTACACTACATCTTATCGATATTCAACAAAAAGAATACCTCATCATTACTTTCGAATATTTTTATAAAAAAAAGTATCAAAATTGCATGAAATCATATCACGATTGGAAAAAAATCACATGCAAAAAAGTTGGGGTCCTTTTTAGTTTTTACCCCCCTCCCCTAGATTGGACCGCCCCTGGTGAAAAATATTCTTATATTTCCAATGCAACCCATCTTGTTGAGCACAAAGAGATTAGGAGATATGTCAACGTTCATAATTTCATAGTAGAAAGCATATTTACAAAAGACTCGTTGAAAGACTCACCACTGAAAGAATATTTTTACAATCGATTGGCCTATATTTCAATCCATTATGTATCTACCTACCTACACCTGAGACACTCGACCTTTGTCTAAACCGAGTAAGTACCCACTTAATCCTAATTTTTCGCACAAACATTGCATGTTGTCACAACAAATCATAAAGTTTGCGATAATCCAAAAAATCACGATCGATTTCGTAACATCATCATCATCATCATCGGCGCATAACGCAATAACGCATACATCACTTGTTTCGGGTGTGTGTGAATTATTTAAAAAAAAAACACAGAAACTTTTCCACTGCGACTGCAAAATCGAGGCAAAAATCAAGACATTAAAATTTATTGCACATTCCGCTTGTTGTTCCCAACCTGCTGGACTAATTTGAATAGCTTATAGCCATACATAGGTATAGCAAGCAGTAGGGCGACAATAAAATTCCAATAAGCCTAATAGCTGCTACTTTATTATGAATATTAAATACAATTTCATCTCTATCGGAAGGTTACCTTACGCAATAAGAACAAAGAAATCAGTTGACTGTTATTATTATGTCAGTTTGGAAATAATCACTTTAGCACCCATCGCTGCTAAAGGTGCAAAATTTGCTGCTGATTTTCGCTAATTGGAGATTATATCTGTACAGTGTAAACAGCAGAGACTAACTAGCACTTTTATTGTCTATAACTGTATGTTGTACCTAGGAAATAATAAATTTGGTGAATGATAAGCCGAGCAAATAATTACTTCATCATTTAACTTATGAAAAATTCAAGATATGTAGGTTAGACAGGTACTAAATACTTGGTAGTTCAGTGGATGATGTAGTACTTGGGTACATATTATCATGTTCTGGAATGTGGGAAAATATTTTAAACGGAACAATGAAAATTATTGCAACATTGTAAAGGCACACATGATTTTTTTTGTATCCCTGAACTATTATTTCCAGACACAGAGGCAGAAAAAAGTACATTCGTACAGTAGGTACCAACCTACCTATAGTTATGTCATTACACATTCTACTTATACTCGTTATCGTAATTTCGTGATTTTCGCGTGTAAATCAAGTGGGTTCATGGAAACTTGAGCACGCATTTTTAAAGGGCCCGTTTTATCAACTCCGGTTAAATTTAACTCATGGGAAGGTATAAGCGCTACAGAAAGGATTGTCCCAATAATTGTTTCTGTTTGTTTCTGTAATTGTTGCCAGTTGTTCCTGATAGTTTACAGAACTTTTCATTTGTTTGGGGATTGTTTCCAATCGTTTCCAACAATACACTTTTTGCTAAGTTATACAGGGATTGGGAAACTGGTCGTTATAGGAGTGAACTGAAGTTTTTACCGTTGCCCACACTCATCAAATCGTAATTTTAGTAATTCAGATTTTTTCTGCTTTGTAAGTACAACAGTGATAATAATTATTGATACCAGTCATTTTTAAAATACTTGACTTCTGCTGAATTAATTTTCAATTGGATACCTTACTGTCAAACTGGCATGAAATGCCATGCGTCAGTCAAATATCCCTAGACAGATCCATTGTTGCCACCTCGAAATCAGAATTTTATTTTCAAATTCTTAAATAAGCACCTTTATTAGGGCCACGAGTATATGCGCGATGAAGTTTTAATGTAGGCAGACTATCTAATGAGTGATGAATGAAGTTGTTGCATTCTTTTTTCTGGAATAAAACTGAAGCTATAGTACACATAGTATCACTAGGTGTAGGTATACAGAGCCAGAAAACATTGCACTGCGTCATCATGATGGGTGTTAATTATTGAGAAAATAAAGTTGTTTGAGACACTATTGAAACATAATTTCACACGTAAATTGTGTTGTGTTGTGCCCATAAAGTAGGTGAATAGGTACTTAGACGTATGCTCACCACCTAAGAACATATTGAAACTCGTAGAATACGCTACGATTGATTCTTTTTGGGTAATTGATGGGTAGAATTGTCAGGTTCCTTGTAAGATTATTCTCAAGTATTCAGCGGTGCTTGGTGGAATCAGGGATTATTATTGTTACTTGAGAATCATTGGTGAATATAAAAATTCGTATAATTTTGTGCATGAGTTTTCGTGAGTTTTTTTTTCATCATTTGACATGCAGTCGTTGCATATCAAATCGTGAAAAAAAAACTATCAATAATCTCGACTTCAATTGACATCCTAGTACTTGGAAGAGCTGGACAAAAGTAATTGATATATAACTTGAATATCATTATGAATTATTGGAATAAACATATTAAATTATCGAATTTCTTATGTAATTATAATGACTGGAATCGACAAACAAAAACCCATTTGATCTCTAGTTTACTTGATTCCATCCACTGGAACGGGCTTTACTAGTATTATACTTATACCTGCTTAAGGATCATGGGGAATTTATTATTATTATTATTAATTTATCCTGGACAACGTAAAAATTTTCGAGGACAACAACGATTATTACAATAACTAACTGTCGAATCACTAATATTTTAGAAATAAATGCGAATAAACGTCAGTAGTCAGCGGATCTCTGCAAGACTTTCCGAGTTAAGGACGGAGTTGAATAGGCTACTGGACATCAATCCCATTTCGGTATAAAAGTATCATACCTGATAAATATCTGAATGACGAATTTGTAGTTGGAAAAGTTTTTCGAAATATGATTTCATTTTGGTAAAAAATCAATTTGAAAGTGGACTTATTCAAATCAGGAATAATATGCTACGTCACAGCTTGAAAGTGGGCTAGGAGGTGGGAGGGAGGAAGAAGAGGGGAACGCATTTGACATTCGACCGAAGCATTCGTTCTGGATCTATTACGTAGTGGTGTATTTTCACGTGCGAGCACAACTTTATCACAAGAAATTTATTTTTAATACCATTGCATGGAGTTATTATGTTTTATGAAGCGAAATTGTATTAAAAAAAATAGATTATTTGACGTGGGCTTGACATATGGCATGCGACAATCGCAGTGCTGCCACTCATATGGCACTAATAACACTGTTGTGACATTAATTCGAAGCCTGCACGAGCAAAAATAAGTGAATTTTGAGGAAGAATCGACTAAAATGTGAGGTCAAACCATAGCACTCCAGCATTTCATTATATTTTTTTGGTATAAATCAGTTCAAAACGAGAAGGTGTTCTTCAGTCATTGAATGGCCAACTAGAGTTTCTATTGGCTCTTCAAAATGTGACGTCACGCACTTGCCGCGCCATTCAAACAGACAAATCTTTTTCATGTTTTTTTCACATGTACAAAAACTTTTTCAAACAAAATTATCTTGCCAATGCAACAATTTTGGGAGGATCTTTCATAAAAAGAAATAAAAAAACCCATGTCCACAAGCCTATTGGTAAAATAAGCGTTGCGGAATCAATCCCTGTGGGTTTATTCCTTGACCGAATTTCATCATTTAGGTCTCTTTCGAAAGCTTCAAGGATGTACTTTGGTTTGAGCCCATTGGCATTTCCAAAATCGAAAAATGATTGTTTTGATTTTTGGATTTTGGAAATGCCAATGGGCAAACCTAAATGAGAGACCTAAATGATAAGATTCTGTCAAGGAGTGAACCCACAGGGATTGATTCCGTAACGCTTCATTTACCAATATTACTCCGTCCTTAAGGGCACCAGTTGTTGAGAAACCCATTTATACAGTTTCTGTGGCTATAAGAAAACCACATTCCCTAAAAACGGGCTTCAGTATTGTTTTGAAACATACGGGAGATCACAACGCAAGAATAAGACACACACCTGCACAATTGGCGGAGGAGCCGTGCATCGAGAGCTGGCCAGAACATTCGCGAAGCCGATTGACTCTTCAGAAGGAGCTGCAAGTATTCTCGAGTATACTTATAAGACGGTATGGCCAGAAAGCAGGCAGGCAGGCCAGAGCTCAATTGTTGAATTCACAGCAACAAATAAAGAGATATTCGATTTGGGAATAGTTGATGGCGCCTGATGGGACATTTTTGTGGCTGCAAAACGCTATGTCTATTTATGTTATCAGTAACTTTGGGTATGATAAGCAGGATGCCTAAAGAAGGATAGTTAAAGGGGTTAACTTTTGAAGTCGTGTTTTATTTTGGGAATAAGCTTTTTTCTTCTCAGTTTTGTAAAGCAGATATCAATACTTCGAAAGGAAGTTTGACTTCGTCTCGGAATTTTGGTCAGATAATACTGGGTCTATTTTT
Organism: Anaspis maculata; assembly: GCA_949128115.1. Taxonomy (NCBI): domain Eukaryota; kingdom Metazoa; phylum Arthropoda; class Insecta; order Coleoptera; family Scraptiidae; genus Anaspis; species Anaspis maculata. The sequence goes on from OX421963.1 coordinate 89,857,438, forward strand.
TCCTCGTGAATGACATTTGTTTTTGGATAAGAACGATTCAATCATTACATACAACGCCCTTGATTATTAGAGCTATAATATCATTTATCTAAAGGTGCGTTTAGTCAGCTTATTTAGCCGCAAGTTTTAATTTTAGTCGCAAGCGAAGCGACACCCATTGGCTCTTATGAACTAGCCTTCTCAGAACAGCCAATAAACAATGCAGCGCTTACGGCTGAAATTAAAACTTGCGGCTAAATAAGCTGACTGAACGCACCTTAAATAAGGCAACCGAATAAATTGGATACAAAAAACAAAATCTGACGGCTCTCAATTCGGACTTTTTTTTCAATAGTCAGCAAAATATCACTCGTGCTTAAAGTTTTCCCAGATAATTTTAACCAAGCGTGATGCGTCAAGCTGGTTGTCCTTTGATAAATACCATTAAATTTATCGTTACAACCAGCACTCGTGATCGCTTGACCAAAATTATCGTGGAAATCTACTAAGCACTTGATAAATAATCACTGTTGATAGGTACTTTTTTTCAGTAGTGGATAAAAAGGAGTACATAGCCGTTTTTTGAAAAAGTTGTCTGCAAAAAAACATATTTTTCCACATAATTGAAAAACGCTATGTATTAAATTCAGTAATACACTCAGTAAACCGTATAAAATTTTTTTAGTTTTTATCTTCATTTTTGAGGAAGAAATCTTCAAAATGATTTTGACCTGCTAAGAATACAGCCTTACAGATTTTGAAAATGTAGGACGTAAGACTCATGCTGAAGGTTACAAATATACAAAAGGCCTGAACTGACTCAAGCAATCTTTCAAAATCAAGGGTTCCATCAAAGATGACCCAAATCTGAACTGCCTTTGAAATACAGTTTGAGTGGAGAATTTAATAAAAATCAACTTGCTTTTGAACAATGAATCAATCAAGGTGACAGGGTGTTTCGCTTAGGTGTTTCTTTATCTATTTTCGCTATTCTCCTCACCATATTTTTGTCATTAAAAAACTTCTCTTGATAAGTTTTTCATGAACTTTTTGAATCTGTAACTATATTTCCTCTACAGATATAGATATACATACTACAAAATACAGGATGTTACAAAAAAAAATGAATTAAATGACCCATTTTTTTTAAATATTTCGATAGACCCTTTCAAACCTATTTCCAAAATAAACATGTAACAACTTATATTAATTTATGTCACAAATAACATTAGAATGGAGGTAACAAGCTCAAAACCACAATTTCTTCTTTCTTGTGATTATTAGGTGAGAAATTAAGCATGAGCAAGCCATGATTGCTATGTTGTCATCATGGCAACACCAGTTTATAGTTAGTGATAATACAATTATCATCGATGATAATTTCGAATGGAATCGTGTCGGCAGATTCAACGACTGCGGAGCACTGCGGCAGCGATAAAAAGATTAAATAGGCTGCGATTCCCTATTTAGTGTCTATATGCATTACAGAATAGCAATTCAAAGATTCGTCCATCGCTAGTAAAGCGTATTGCATGAACATGATTTTCCATGTTACGAGCAGATCCCGTGTAAATCCACCCAATGTGACCATTACTCTGATTTGAACGCCTGTGTCCACATCAACACCACAAACGAATTCTTTATCTGTATATTTTTTGTACAAGAACCCCCTTTTGGGGTAAGTTATCACGTTTTAAACTCTTTCATTAGTATCCCATTGGTATTTTTTATGTATTTTCAACAGTTACATTCAAAATAAAAGTTAACCTCAAACTGAAATCAATCTGACAGGAGGTAAACAAGCAGAAATCGGTGATAAATTCAATTGTTTTTTATTATCGTATGTAATACACCGATAAGTGAGGTGTATTATCGCTACATCGAGGATTTTCACGAGGGAATCCGAGTCTAAATCGAGATGTAAGCGATAATATATCGAACCTAAAGGTGTATTTGTTATGACAATTAACCGGTGAACACTGAAAATCTTCCTAAAAAAGTGAAAACCATTGGAATGTTCAAGGTTGGTCATTCTGGAGGGGTGTTTTCACCAATGACCTTGGTGGTAATACACTTATACGGCCTACTATTTCAAGGAGTGAGGTGAATTGTCGCTGTGATATCCTCTTGGTACCCCGAATCCGTGCATCTCATTGGCTGAAATACAGTCTAGTTACCTATGCGTTATATAGTCATGTTGTTAAATTTTTGCTGTCACATATTCAAAAATGCGGTATTCATTGGAAGGAAGATGCGCTTTATCAAAAGTTTCTCAGCAGTGCAATAGAAATGAGGCCACTGCCAAACGACTTTTCATCCAAATGTATCCGCCGGAAAGGCTAGTTCCGCCAGCAGCAACGTTCCGGAAAATAGCAGCGAAATTCAGGCGACAGAAAACTGTGGCAGATATTAAGAGAAGTCGCCAACAGAAAATCGCCACTGAAGAGAAACAGTTGAAGATCCTTCTGCATTTTCAAGAAAATCAGAGGAATTCACTCCGTTCGGCTGTGAATATTTTGAATGTTTCCAAAAGCACAAGAAGAAAAATATTGAGGAAAAATGGTCAGTAACCTTTTATTCCCGACAGGGTAATTAGGTTTGAATAAATAATGTCTTGGTTACGGTATACATTACGGGGGTCATAAGTACCTAGTGAGTTATGAAAATCATAATTCCCTCGAGGGTAATTATGAATCCATAATTATCTCTAGCTCATGGCAACCGTCAGAACTGACAAACTGACTGGTCTGTTGCCCTCGGCTATTATCATCGTTATAATTCCCAATTCCCTTAATACATAAATAGCTATTAAATTCCTACCTGTTCAGCAAAACAGTTTTCAAGAGATCGGGAAAACCGGGTTAATTTTTACCGAACCATGCTGGAGATGCATAATCTGGACAGCAATTTCTTGAGAAATATATCACGGACAGATGAGTTTCTACCTCGGGTTCTTTCACCCGACGCGCGACTTAGGTCTCATTTGTAGGCAACAGAAAACCCTAAAACAGTGAGAAAAATTAAGAAACAAGATCGTCAAACCGTAAATGCATGGTGTGGCATTTCGCAGAGTGAAATGAGTAGTTCCGTTTTTGCCGAAGGAACCCTCACAGGACAAACTTATGTACAACTTCTGCCAGGGAAAATCGAAAATTGACTCGACAACCTACGTATAAACCAAAGAAACACTCTCATTTGGCAGTAAGATGAAGCACCTCCCCATAACGCAAAGTCGTTCTAGACTCTCTTATGATCGATATCCTACGTGACCTGGAAGGAATGGAACGATTCCGTGGCCAGCTCGAAGTCCGGACCTCAACCCGCTTGATTACTTTGTTTGGGAAGCTTTGAAGCAAAAGGCCTACGATCAAGATATCAATAAGGGATTGAGGGACCACTTCAAAGAGCTAGTTAAAGATGAGTTCAATTTTCTGCATACTCAATTCCAGTTTTTGTAACAATATGTCGTGGCGATGAAATACGAAATTTCATGAAAAGATGTAATATTTGCATACAAAACAATGGAGGACATTGGAACAACAGGAAAACTTATTGTAGAATATTATCCGTCATTTCTATTTCTAGATATCCTAGCTTTCTTCTGTTTTTTTGTGATTGTTGCCTTTACTATGATGTCATTTGTGAAATAAGCAAACTACTCAACAATTGAAGTGGCCCACCCAAAAAATTCATTGAAGTTCAAAGTGCCCAGCTCCCGAAAAAATAGGGCAAATTTGGAAGTTTTTCTCTTGCTACCTGCGCTCTTGCTACCTGTGGATACGGAATCAAGGTCAAATCTTCCATGTCAATTATACAGGGCGTCGCGTAGAACCCTGTAAAAACTGAACAGTTTAAGTAGCTCCCAATTCCAAAAAAGCATGTTTTTGAATATTTACAACTGGTTCAGGGAGGTTGGTACACCCATATCTTGAAACAGTTTTTCAATTTTTCGATTACCTTCCTCAACTACAGGGTGATTCGAAAAAAAAACTTTTTGGTTTATTGGTCATAGCTTTTTTCCTTGTTGACCGATTTTTATAATCTGTAGTTCATGTTAAAGCTGAAGCTTCAGAGAACAAGAAAAGGTCTTCGAAACTGATGCAGAAGGAAACTTGGAATCAAAAGTCTGCATCAAAAGTGACGTAGATCTGATTTACCCCCGAGATCAGATTTGAAGAATGGTGGAACTCGTTGGAAATCAATTTTCTTTGAAGTGAACCATTCAATATGATCATTTTAAAATATACCTCTTTCTGTACGGAAGAAGACTCCTTGACGAGGGAATTAATATTACCTATATGGCTGCATGTTTTCAGATGAAAATCAGTGTCCTTTTCACCTGAAAACTAGTGTAGTTTACTTCAAAGCAAATTGATTTCCGACGAGTAGCATTTTCAAATCTGATTTCGGGGGTTATTCAAATCTGCATCACTTTTGATAATTAAAGACTCACTCTTGTTCCCTGAAGCTTCAGCTCCAACATGAGCTACAGATTATAAAAATCGGCCAATCAGGGAAAAAGCTATAAATGGCCAAAAAACCAAAAAGTTGTTTTTTTTTATTACCCTGTAGTTTATGGAGATAATCGGATAATTGAGAAACCGTTCGAAAATATGGGTGTACCTACCTCCCTGGACTGGTTAAAAATATTCCAAAATATGTTTTCTGGAACTGGGAGTTGCTCAAATTTTTTAGTTTTTGCAGGGTCTTACGCGACACCTTGTACAACAAACACAGGAAATCTGAACTTTATTCTGTGCTCACCCTGTGATAAACAAAAAGCGTAGGTATCGGGGGAAAGAAAAATATTGGAAATAGTCCTTTTTTTGCGAGCTAGGGCACTTTGAACTTTATTAAAAATTTTGGGTGGGCCACTTTAATTGTTGAGTAGTTTATATATGTTTATGAAATAACGTGATGTTAAGGTTATGAAGTGCTGGGTAGTTTGCGTGCACACGTTCGTACGACGTAGCGTAACTTTCAACGTGAAAATAGACGAGTTTGTTATTTAGAACTCCTTAGTTACGTTGCGTCGTACGTTGCGTGAAATCGCAACGTTATATAATTTTGAATTCAGTTCAAAAGGGTCTATTGAAATACAAAAAAGAAATTGGGTCACTTATTGATGTTTTTTTGTGAACACCCGTGTATTTTGTTGACGTGGAAGAAATGTGGTTACTGGTCCTAAAAGCACACAAAAAACCGACCAAGAAAAGTTTTTGAGTGACAAAAATATGTTGAGGATAGCGAAAATGAACAAGAAAACACCTTTAAGCGGGACACCTATATAGTATCGAAGATGAAGAGTGAAGAGAAGGAGTCCAGTACAATTGCATATCTTCTGAGTTTTCATTTATACAACGCTGCCGATAAAAAGAAAACGGTCACATAAATAATAGCATGACTTCAGTATTTTGTGGATCCATCTCTTGGCAATCACTTCAGCCACCCTGTTATGCATGTTGAGATTAGCCCAACAATAAATTTATTTTTCTCTCCAGTCTCCGTGCATGCAGTGGAACAAGAATGGGTACCCGGTAGCGCATTCATCAAGTCATCCATATTATCTATGCGTCTTTTCCTCTCTTTCAACTTCAGTTTCCTTCGACTCCAGACATGTTCAATCGAATTCATATCCGGAGACAAAGGCGGCCAGTCCATTCGCTCAGTACCGTGGTCCCTCAAAAGCTCGTTCACAATGCGAGCCCTACGCCGTCTTGCATTGTCATCAACGGCAAAGAAATTATATACAATGTTTTCGCCAAAAAGGACCGCGACATCTCACACACACAAATCTCTGTATTTGTCACCGTTCAAGCTCTCATTTTTCAGAATCACCAATTCACTTCTCCATTGGTCTCCCGTAGGGTGAATTGGAATCGAAATTTGACGCGACTTGTCTGTTGTATGGATATCTGCCACTCATTGTTCTGATTTTCTTTGCAATGGATTTCCCGAGCAGCAGATTGTCCTTAAAAAATATGCAGTTGTTCCCAAAGTTTCCTCTACCCTCTGTACTCACCTTATACTGCAAGGAAACTCTTGACGTATTCAGAATAAATGACTAGTTCAAGAGCGAGTTGATTTTGGTTGAATTCCCCTCGCAGATTTTAAGGGCGGCGGTTCATATTTGGGTTATATTTGATGTTCATGAAACCCTCGATTTTGGAAGCATGTCTTGAATCAGTTCGGCCCTCTTAGTCTTTCCAACTGAAGTTTTACCTCCAATATGAGCCTAACATTTCCAGAATCGGTAAATATGGAATAAAGTTATCGCTGCAAAACCAAGAAGTCATTTTTTTTAAATCAGCCTCTAAATAGAGGTGATGAGTGAAAAAGTGAAAAAACCGCCGGTATTATACCGTATATACGTTGGTACATTGATAATTTCTAATTTCAATCAAAAGAGAATGGATCAAGCAAGGTATCTACCAAGTGGCATCCCGCCATCATAAAGCTCAAGGTCCATGTAGTCTTCAGAATTGATCATCTGGACTATTTTATTTTTCTGGTGTTTTGACAAAGAAGGGTAGACTGGCGATGAAATATGTAAGGACCTTTCTTGCAGACAATGAAATTTCCACCTCGTGAAATGATGCTTTTCTTACCAAAGTGCCATCGTTTATGAAATAGAAGCCAAAAACTGATTCTCAAGTTCTTTTTGAGTCTATAACAGCCAAAAGCTCACAGTGGATCCTTGAGAATTTTTAGTATGATCAACGACATGCGTAACTGAGCTTTTATACAAAAATCCGGCTAGGTTTGATTTTTGTTCGCAATTTTTTCTATAATTCCTCGACTAATACTAAAGTAGATTTTTTCTATCATTTCTGGACTATCACAGACTATCTGGACGCTCAAAACCGAGCACTACGAAATTTTAATTTCAGTTTGGAATGTAGGTACCTCCCTGCCTACCTATATTCATGTATCATAACTCACATGTTGGCGTTCAAATTATGTTGATGCATCAAATTATCCACGTTTCTCCAGAAATAACCAAAGGATTTGTCACATCCTCATTATTCTCGGATCTGAAGGCTCTTTGTGTGAAATTGCCAGAATCCGTTCTTGACCGTTCCGTTTTCTTTGCATTGAATGTCTTGCTGTGACATAGGTACCTGCACAATCACCGCTACTCCCAATTAACGATCATCAAGAGCATTTCTTTTTCGTTCCGTACGTGACTACATTAGATCGCTTAGAAACAATTGTCCACAGACGAAATTGTATCCATTATAAATAATAAGATCAATTTAAAAGTTAAAGAGGCTCGGTGTGCTCTTGTGCTTATATGCTCATATACTTGGTACTTACCCTTCGCCGGAAGTCGGCCGGCAGGTGACGTCACGAAGAATTCAATTGAAGAGGAGCTGTCTTCTGTGTTCTGTGTATGTGTGTGTGTGTGTGGCGAATTGTGCGGCCACTTATCAAATAAAATCGTCTGATGATGATTTTTGCCGGTCGTTCATTTCGCACTTTTGCACACCCTTTGTTTTGAACTTGAATTTCTGACACGGCGATTGCGAAAAAAACGAAGAAACTACAACAACAACACTCTGTCGGAAGCCGTCGTTCGGATTGTTATCAGCCGGCTCTGTGAGCGGAATATGTGGATGTTATCATCCGTGGCCTTTCTGTGCGATGTAGCGTCCCGCAAGATAAGATATTTTGTTTATTTGCCGTACGGAGGAGGAGGAATCGATCGGTTCGCGCGAAACAGCCAGGCGGCATGAATCCTGCTAGCTATTTTACTGACACCACGCGGTATCTGGTCCTGGCGGCAGGACGCTGAGCAACTGAACGTGAGCCGCCGCAAGCCGCGGCCTCTGCCTCATTTCTTTCTCTCGCTGATAAAGCAATTTGTTTGCACCCACTTCCCATTCCGAGCCGAGACGAACCGGCACACACCTAATAAATTTCACGAGTCCACAATGAAATCTTATCTGATATTTATGGGCAGGTACTTCCACTCATCTTCCACCAGTTTTCAGCACAGACCTTCGCCTAGTGGATGCCTAAACTCACCTACAACCTACAACCATTCACGAAAAAAAGCATCAATCTCCAAGAAAGAATTTTCTGGAAACTGTGATGGTATGGGGGCATAAGGTCATAGGTAGTGTCGTGTGTAGCTTCGTGAAGATATAGGTATAAAGCAATTTTTCAATCGACTCCTGGGCTATTCAGAATCCAGAACTATGAAAAACTATGGTGAAACACTTGCATCTGCTGCAGGCAAATATGGAGGAGGCGCCAAATGGGCTCCGTCTGGTAATAAGAAACTGGCTTTATCTGTTACCTCGTTTGATTTTTCAACGGATTTTAACATCTGAAACGTCATTTTGTCAACAAATAAGTTCTCTTCATACCTCAGTTTCAAAAGGACATTTCAGGATACTGTCAAAATACTTTTCATAATAACGGGTGTTTTATAAATTTGGCGTCCAAGCATGCTGTGCTCATCTGGCCGAAAGCAGAGGAATGAGGAATGAGGAATGAGATGCTTTTCGACTGAAGCACAGCATACTTGGACGCCAGATTTGAAAAAAAAACACCCAAACTCAAACTCAAACTCAATTTATTCATTTTTGTTTGCAATATATGTTTGCATAAAATACGTCAGAATGAGAAGATGAGGTACATAGAATACATGGAAAACTTGAACAATCACAATTGTTACAAATCAAAAACAGATTAAAAACTACGATTGCGCTTCACAGCCGTCTAAATATTCCCGAAGAGTGTAATATCCTTTCCCCAGAAGTTCCATGATTTTTTTCTTGAATTGGTTCTCTGATGAACAATTTCTCAGGGAAGCCGGCAGCAGATTGAACAAATGTGCCCCTGCGTATTCAGGCGATTTTACTTTCCCGGCCCCCCACGAACTCGGAGGGAAAGTATTGTAATCGTGCAGAAAAAAAGTTTTGGGATTACGCCGGATATATCCATTTTGAGGTTTTTCAAGACGATTGAGACAATTTCCAGAATGATGTTTGTCCGTTAGTCTGTATGTCTGTGATCTTCCACGATAACTGCCGAAACGTTGATCCGATCGACTTGAAACTTGGTATGCAGACGGGGTTTCACCCTGGAATGACCGGATTAGTTTTTGGCTGTCATCTGTCGAACAGAAATGTCACTATCAGAAAATGACAGAAGCTACATCTCACGGAACTTGACTTGCAATATGTCATTCGAAAGCCCTTGAAAAACTGTATTCAGAACAGTTGAAAATATTTCCATATCTGTTATCTGTCAAATTATAAAAAATGCCAAAGTCTGGAGCTTTGTCATTCAATTATTTAAAATCTATACGATAGATTTAAACCAAACTCGACAGGAAGCAACATTACCAAAGAATCAAACTAATGCTGAAGTGAGAGTCTCCCATCATTCCTCAGCCGAGCGCTATGAATTTTCAAAGTTTGGCCTGGCCGAATTCAGCCGGGCTTGCCTGTTGCTCGACTTTTGGCCTATTCAATTTTCTTAGCAACCAGACCGGTACCTACGTTTCTGTTACATTGACGTATCCATCGTGATCCCTGGTATCTATGTCAAAGTGACAAAATAATTATGGATGCAGGCAGGTCCATGATGCAGGCAGATCTCGGTGTGTTTTCTTTTATCGTTCAAGACAACAGTGCGCTCCGATCCTTTGTGTCTTCAAGTATCGTTTTGGGGGGCTCCGTGAACCCCCTTGTGTTTTCTGTAGCTTTAGCAACTCCAGTATGCCCATCTCGTTTTGGCGTATACGTACGTTCAATCTCTAATGTGTTCAGTTCCCTTGTATGATTCGGTACCAGGGCCCCATGTTTTCCTACTGCCGTTCAAAGCCCCGATGGGGCCATCACTAACTTGTGACTATCAGATTTTGCCGTTTCAGGCCAAGCGACGCCGTTGTGTCTTCTTGGGTTGGTTGAAGACCTATGGCTCCCTGGTGTCTACGAGTGTCTCTTGGAGTCCCACTGAGCCCCCCTCTCCGTCTTTTCAGTCTTCAGAACTATTGTGCTGTCAGGTGTATTCCGGCCTCATTCCACATGTCGTTTGGGGCCCTGAAGTGCAAATAATAAGAACTCCCGCCAGGTATTCTACCCGTGAACCGATTTCCACCAAATGACGTTCTAAAATAGCGTTGTTAATTCCCATTTGATTTGGCATGGGTATATTCATACCTACTTTCTATACAGTGGCGGCTGGTGAGGGAGGGCTCAAGGGCGGCGCCCCCCCAACGCTAAAGGCGGCAAGAGATTTTTATCGGTAGGAAGACATGGAATGCATTTTATTGATTATACTTATTCCAAAGATTTGGTTTAGTGCAAAAACGTTCAGTCATTAGTCATTTAATATTTTAACAAAATAATTCTAGGCGATCGCACGGTCGAAGAAGTTCGTCTTGGGCTCCGCATTCGGCGCCCATCGCCGATGCGGTGATGCCGGGGTGCACCCGCGCAAAACATGTACCGTAACCATGGCAACGCGAGACGCGGCTCCTGCTCTATACTGCATATATGGGCTCCGTTTCTCGAGCCCCCAGCCGATTGAAATAATCGATATAATTATTTATGTACTCTTCGATTAGTTAACAGTTTGCAAACATGAAGATAACTGACCTAAAAAGGTACATTTAGGTCATCAAGCCTACAAAAAGAAATAAATGCAAAAAAACAACGGACGTCCGATTACAGCATTGATTTACTGGATATAAAGCAAATCGATCCCGCAAGATTAAATTCGTGATGCAATAACTCACACGTAATTTTGACAAAACAGTAAATGCTAAACTCCATATGGTTGTGATGGTTTTGGATACGACAAAAAAGTTTTTGTCTCGAGTTTCGTCATTTCGCGAACTGAGAACTGTCCTATCTGCACTCTTCGTAGAAAATGTTTTTCGAACTTCGAACCAACAAAACATGGACGAAATGTTTCATGATTTGAACAATTAAATCAGAAACGGGAAAGGAATAAAAGCCTATTCTTCTAGTTTCTGATCTAATTGTTTATATCAGGAAACATTTTATCCATGTTTTGCTGGTTCGCAGGGCCGTTCCTAACAGGGCGTTCAAGGCGTGCGACGCACGCGGGCGCACTTTGCCAGGGGCGCAAAAATTCGACCGACTGAAAAAAATCAAAAAAGGCGCTTTGCGCCCCTTGTTATAGCCGGGTGGCGCTTCAGCGCCCGATTGTGAAAACCAATAGACGAATCTAGTTTACCTTTTTTCCTGACGCATGTGCGAAGTGTGAAGGGCTGCCATTGGTACACTCCGGTCACGTGATAGAATTCGTGCAAATTCCGAAAATTAACACAGTAAAATTGAGTGAATACTAATTTTCGCTATAGATTCGTAAGTTTTAGTTCACTAAAAAATATAATTGAACAATAGGGTGTGTTTTTAGTGATTATACTGCACAATAGAAATGGGCGAAAATAGTAGTGGATCCAATAAACACTTCTGTTATTGAAACTGCAGAAGTGATAGCCGCTACAATGAGCAAAACTTGTTTTATTTTAAAAGATTTCCAAAAATATGCTTGAAATACCGTGAAGGTGACATCCCCAAACGTCAATTTCGAGGTCCTTTAAAGAACTGTGCGCGATGCAACAAGTCAGAAAAAATGATTAGGTTATGTAAACCTTTTGGTGGTGACACTGGTCGACTCCAAAGTGTCGCAGACATTACAAAAGACACATATTTATGTTCCCTGCACTTCATTCACTCCAGTGAGCCCTTACAAGATTTTCCGGACCCAGTACAAACCACTGTTGGTACTGTTGGTAGCACCGCTGTTGTCACGTGATAGCCGCTCGCCCGCTCGATCGATGTTGTTTTGGGGGTTTTCATACCTTTCATTTGTAAAATACTGACTTTTAGAGAGAAAAATTGTATCACATATAACGTTAGTATTTAAAAATTGTATTAAATTTCATGCTCTATAAATTTAGTACACGTAGAACAATTTCTTGTATGAAAAAACTACCGATTTGGCCAATATCTCATGTAAAAATAAAAACTTGCACGAATCGTTTGAATTGCCGCCTTTCCAGCAAACTTGCTGCTGCGCACTTTCGACCACTCCATATACTAGAGTCCCCTATTATACCAATACGAAGCAATTTTTCGCTGTTAAACTTAGTTTATAGTCGACGCAAGCGGATACGGAACCGCATACGGTTACGCAAACGGTAGCGTAATTACGTAAGCAAGTCGTAGAAAACCGTATCACAAGACAAAGATAATCACGGACCACGGTAACTATGACAGCCAGCCCCGGCCCAGATGAAGAAAATTAACAGAATGCAAAGAAATAGTCCAATCCTTAGTAGCACGCGAACGTTCATTTGGTTTTCGGTTCGAATTGAACGTTCCGTGTCGAATGGCTAAGTTACCGACCGTTTCGCGAATCTTCTTCGCTAACGAATGCGAATCCTTCTAATTCGCTAGAAGCGAATGCTTTTACCTAACAAGTAGAAGTTACTAATAACGACACAAAAAACTCAACGACAGAATGTCACAGATGAATGATTTTTTGAAATTTTCTCCAAGGCGCGAGTCGTTTGCATTCTGGAAAATTCAAAGTGCGTGGTGCGTATAGACAATACAAATAGATAAGACACATGTCGTCACGGATTTTCACGGTTGCGTAGGAACCAGGTGAGTCCATCATTCAAAAAAAGGTTGGCTGATTTTTGATGCCCCAATATCCGTGACGACGGTGGTGATAACATATGGTCTTCTCCATTTGTATTGTCTATACAGCAAGGCTAATGGATCATCTTTCAGCATCTGGATAACTCTTACGCTTTATTCTTAGGACAAAAGTGTAAAATGTCATTCATCTGTCATTCACTTTCATGAATCGGCAATAGTAGGTATTTACTTGTGATCCCTGGAAGATAATGAAAAGTTCCCAGCCAAAATGCAAAAATGAATTTGGAAACACAAGATTCATTGATATCCTGGATTATTATGTTTTTTTTAAATCATTCACTGAATTGCTATTTTTTCTAAGATTTATGTCTGTTGAAGCTGTATTATTACATTACACAATTTCTTGTACAATTTCTTGAACAATCTGTCAGTTGAACAATCAAGTTCATTGTTTTTCGACAGTATTTTGGCAGATGGTTCAATAAATTATACAAGAAATTTTGTAGTGTAATACAGCTATTATACATATAACTTTTGTGAAAAATAGAATAGTGACATGGATTCTGAATTCTTTCATTTTTTTGGTCGAGTATAGAATGGTGGGGAGGGGGGGGGGCGCAGACTAGAAGCTTTGCACACGGGCGCTCAAACCCCTAGGAACGGCCCTGCTTGTAAATTTTGTTACATTAATTTTGGGACACCTGTACAGGGGGGCCCAGGTTATAGTAGCAATAATTCACCATTCGATAGTCCATCAAAAACTAGGTTGACATGGATGATTTAATTTTTCTCCAAAACGCTACCTAAGGGAGATACAGCCCTCCAAAGTTCAGTTTTTAAAATCTTTTTTTTGCAATAAATCTCAAGTCATCAAAGCGATTTTGACCAAATTCGGTACAAATACTAACGAAATAAATATCCATCACTTGACGTAGATAACTTTTGGCAAAATTGTCCATCCAGTGGCGTAGATACGGGGGAGTTGTTTTACTTTCCACGCCCTATTCTCTACGCCACTGAATATTTTTAGAAAGCTATACTTTTTTCGAATTCCTTGTTCAATTTAGAAAAAAATAGTTACTCTTGTAAAATTTCGATTAGAGGCTTGATTTTCGAGATATTTGGGTTTTAAACTTTGGAAAACATCTCAAAATCGCCACTTTCCAGAGCCTAAATTGTTTTTTTTTCTGGAAACGCCTCGTTTCTCAGCAAAAAATAGCAATAAATCAACTTGAACCACCTAGAAAACTTATTCCAGTTGAGGAATCATGAGTTTCCTTGGATTTTTATTTTTAGGCCTTCGAAAGTCGCGATTTCGAAGCGTTTTCCAAAGTTTCAAACCCAAATATTTCAGAAATGAAGCCTCTAATCAAAATTTTATAAGAGCAACTTTTTTTTCTGAATTGAACAAGAAATTCAAAAAAAGTATAATTTTTTAAAAATATCCAGTGGCGTAGAAAGTGGGGTGGAAGAAGTTGAACAATCCCCCGGTATCTACGCCACAAAAGTTATCTACGTCAAGTGATGGGTATTTATTTCATAAGTATTTGTAGCAAATTTGGTGAAAATCGCTTTGATGACTTGAGAGTTATTCCAAAAAGATGATTTTTAAAACTGAACTTTGAAGGACTCTATCTCCCTTAGGAAGCGTTTAATAGAAAAGTTAAATTATGCATGTCGACCTAGTTTTCAATGAACCATCGAATAGTGAGTTATTGCTACTATAACCTGAACCACCCTGTACAGGGTGTCCCGAAATTAATGCAACAAAATTTACAGGGAGGTAGACAATTGAAAAATAAGGGGACTTCCTCAATCAAAATACTCTCGCAAATGTAATAACGGAGATACAGGCCTTCAAAATTGGTTTTTGAAAACAGTTTTTTTGACATAACTTTTGAACCGTCAAGCCGATTTTATTCAAATTTGAACCAAAATTTACTAAAATAGGTCTCTATCGAACAATGATATTGCATTTCATCAAACATTTTCAGGGGGTACCTTCCCCCTTTTACCCCTCTTGTCCACTTACCTAAATATTTTTGGAAATGGTTGCAATTTTTGAATTTCACGTTCAATTCAAAGAAAAAAGTTACTCTTGCAAAATTTTGATTAAAGGCTTCATTTTTGAGATATTTGGATTTGAAACTTCAAAGAACATCTCGAAAACACCACTTCCAAGGCTTAAAAATTAAAATTCAAGAAAACTCAAGATTCCTCAATTGAAATAAGTTTTCTAGGTGTTTGAAGTTGATAAACTACCATTTTTGCTGAAAAACATTAAGTTTTTCAGAAAAAAAAATTGGGCCCTGAAAAGTGGCGATTTTGAGATGTAGTGCGAGCGCTAAGAGCCAAAATCGGGATGAACCTTGCAAATGGTGATGAAAGCATGAAATTCGGTACACGTACTCAGAATGAGCCCCTCTTTCAGATAAGAGGTGGAGCCACGCCAAATTTCCACCGGAAGGGGGCTCGGGGGGCTCCTGAAAGTCGAAGGTGGACTCCCACTAAACGGCTTATCAGTTCGTTTTGACAATTAAAAAGGAAACTTATGAATATATTGTAAACATTGACGGCATTTATCGTATTGTCCCGGGAATTTTTCATCATGAAAAAAAAAATAAGCTCTTCGGCAGAACACACAAATTGGTTTTATTTTATTTTCACCTACAAATAATTAATAAGGAGATGTGTATGAGGCGCCGTTTGTGTCATTATTAATGATTGATGTTATATTTTAAAATTCCAATTATTTAAAGCTTGGAGCACATATTTATCCTAACTATCAAATTTATATATTTAACATGCAATTTTTATATGAATATTCTGTCTTTAAAAATATATATTTTTTGAAAAAATATTCATTTTTCAAAACAACAATTATTTTTGTAATTAAAATATATTTTTATTTCGCGAAAATATTTATTTTTCAACACAATAATTTTTTTTTCGATAAATTAGAATATTTATATTAAAAAAACCATATATATATAATTGTAAAAGAATAATTATTATATTTATTTATTTTTATAAATATTTTTTCTTGAGAATATTTATTTAAAAAAAGAAACATTGTTTCCAATTCGTGAACTAAAATAATTATTCCATTATGCATTATGCATTATTATAAAATAGGAGCAACGAAAAAATATATTTATAAGTGAGGTGGCGCTCGCGTCGCGCTTGATGTGATCCCGCGCTGGTACCACTGGTATGCATTGACAGTTCTGTTGACGTTGACGTTGACGGATTCGAATGTTCTGTCTTTGTGCAAATGTTGACGGACGAGTTTTGTTTCAGTTTCCGCGCGTTTAGTTTTTCGTTTACAGAGGACAGGAGTCTAGCCCAGTCTAGCTACATTATCTTGTAAGTATCAATAATTATTGATTTAGGATAACGTTGACGTAGATATGACTGGAATTATTGTGTTGCAGGTTTTAAATCCCCAAATGCATGATGGCCAATAATAACTCTGGACTCAATTCTAAGCTCTGTCTCAACTCTGGACTGAGTAATATTCGGTTTACAATCTCCCTTGTGTTAGAATGATTGTTATTATTGGCCATCATGCATTTGGGGATTTAAAACCTGCAACACAATAATTCCAGTCATATCTACGTCAACGTTATCCTAAATCAATAATTATTGATACTTACAAGATAATGTAGCTAGACTGGGCTAGACTCCTGTCCTCTGTAAACGAAAAACTAAACGCGCGGAAACTGAAACAAAACTCGTCCGTCAACATTTGCACAAAGACAGAACATTCGAATCCGTCAACGTCAACGTCAACAGAACTGTCAATGCATACCAGTGGTACCAGCGCGGGATCACATCAAGCGCGACGCGAGCGCCACCTCACTTATAAATATATTTTTTCGTTGCTCCTATTTTATAATAATGCATAATGCATAATGGAATAATTATTTTAGTTCACGAATTGGAAACAATGTTTCTTTTTTTAAATAAATATTCTCAAGAAAAAATATTTATAAAAATAAATAAATATAATAATTATTCTTTTACAATTATATATATATATGGTTTTTTTAATATAAATATTCTAATTTATCGAAAAAATAATTATTGTGTTGAAAAATAAATATTTTCGCAAAATAAAAATATATTTCAATTACAAAAATAATTGTTGTTTTGAAAAATAAATATTTTTTCAAAAAATATATATTTTTAAAGACAGAATATTCATATAAAAATTGCATGTTAAATATATAAATTTGATAGTTAGGATAAATATGTGCTCCAAGCTTTAAATAATTGGAATTTTAAAATATAACATCAATCATTAATAATGACACAAACGGCGCCTCATAGGTTCCACCAAAAAATTTAAGAGCGGTTTGAGCTAAACCGAGTTTAAACGGATTTTTTTCTGGTCAATACTGGTAGATTCATTATGGAAAAAACGTTAAATCGCAAGAATACCACCCTTTCGTGATTTACTTAGCATGAAACCTGAATTTACATTGATCATTTGGCCACAATCCATCAAAAGAAATCTCGAGTTAGCTATCAGCTGGTTAAATATTTTGGTGGAACCCACGGTAAGTTCAAACAGAATTTTTCCAATGTTCTGAATCGAAATTACTGAATTCCTTCCAGCAATGCATACCCTGAACCCTTCTTTGGAAGTACCGCGTGCGATTGAACGTGGAGTAAGTTCTAAAACACTATCAGAATTATTCTTCTGTGGTGCTACTATCCACTCTCGACCGGGGCAATTAGGTTCCTACACAGCATGCGCGGAGTGTATACACGATGCAGGGTAGTTTCTCGGTTCAGTCATTTTTTTTATGATTGAAATTGTGTCATAATATAGCATAATATTGAAATAACGTGTATACACTCCGCGCATGCTGTGTAGGAACCTAATTGCCCCGGTCGAGAGTGGATAGTAGCATCACAGAAGAAAAATTCTGATAGTGTTTCAGGACTTACTCCACGTTCAATCGCACGCGGCACTTCCAAAGAAGGGTTCAGGGTATGCATTGCTGGGAGGAATTCAGTAATTTCGATTCAGAACATTGAAAAAATTCTGTTTGAACTTAGTGTTGAAAATAGTTTACTCTTTGGAATGCCCCTCTTCAAGAAGATACACCATCAAAATTTTGACTCCACAAACGAATTCAGAGGATACGAATTTGTGGGAATCAACGTGTTGCACATCTCCTTAATAATTCTTTGTGGGTGAAAATAAAATAAAACCAATTTGTGTGTTCTGCCGAAGAACTTGATTTTTTTCATCATGAAAAATTCTCGGGACAAGGCGATGAACGTCGTCAATTTTTACGATATATTCATGAGTTTCCTTTTCAATTGATGAAACGAACTGATAGGCGGTTTGGTGGGAGCCCTAGCACCTTCAACTTTCAGGAGCCCCCCGAGCCCCCTTTCGGTGAAAATTCGGCGTGGCTCCACCTCTTATCTAAGAGAGGTGCCCATTTTGAGTATGTGTACCGAATTTCATGCTTTCATCACCATTTGCAAGGTTAATTCACCTAGTGCCCCCACTAATGTTTTCCAAAGTTTCAAACACAAATATCTTGGAAATAAAGCGTCTATTCAAAATTTTGCAGAAGTAACTTTTTTCTCTAAATTGAACGTAGAGCCCGAAAACTGAAACCATTTTCAAAATTATTCAGGAGGGTAAAAAATAGAGGAAAAAGGGGAAAGATACCCCCTATTATCATCGCCCCTAAAAATGTTTAATAGAATGCGTTATTATTTTTCAATAGAGACCTATTTTAGTAAACGTTGGTCCAAATTTGAATGAAATCGGTTCAACGGTTCAAAAGTTATGAAAAAACAACTGACTTGAAAGACCAACTTTGAAGGCCTGTATCTCCGCTATAACGTTTGCGAGGGTATTTTTATCAAGGAAGTACCCTTATTTTCCAATTTTCTACCTCCCTGTGAATTTTGTTGCGTTAATTTCGGGACACCCTGTATACTAAAATTCAGTGTTTTTTTTTGAAGATTATACTCTTCCACCTCGTATCTCTGCCGTTTTGGCCGTCATATTCAAGAGATGGCGCACAAAAAAAAATCAGTTTCCAGTCAATATCTTTAATTCAACCGACTCAAGATTAAAACGTGTCTTTGGGGAAGTAAAGCCCATTCAAGTCTCCACAATTTGACACTTTGATCATTTGCATATGCGACTTTTCTTGAGTTATGGCTGCTTCCAGAACTTCTGGAATCATCAACTCTCGGCATCCAATCCTATTTCTCTGAATACACCATAAAAATACTAACTTGTCTTTCAGTCATTTTGATATTTCAAGATTTTTTCAAAATGTTTATCAAAAACGACAAAATTTTTCCGATAAATGTAAGGTTATCATTTCTTTATTGAAGTCGAGAATAAATATTACGATTCGTCTCGATTTTCAGATAATTTACAGATTCGGGTGTTCATATACTCATAATTCATAATACGGGAAATCCGTTTAATGAACCTTGATTTTATATCGAATTGGTCGCAGTTACCTCTTCAAGGTCCACAATT
Source organism: Anaspis maculata (assembly GCA_949128115.1). Classification (NCBI taxonomy): domain Eukaryota; kingdom Metazoa; phylum Arthropoda; class Insecta; order Coleoptera; family Scraptiidae; genus Anaspis; species Anaspis maculata. The sequence goes on from OX421963.1 coordinate 89,876,596, forward strand.
TGAACATTTTTCACAAAAAAGTTTTGTTCAATACTTATACAACTCATCTAGATAGTTAGGTACTAGGCATAGGTAATCCAAAGTTCAAAACAAGAAATATAATACATATGTACTTACTCAATACAAATAAAACATAAAATAAATAAAATAAAGAACGAAAAATAAGCTGCAGGCGGAATAATTTTATCAATAGATGTATAGGTACCGTGATAGGTACCTACCTATTAACCTATACCTACGTGTCGGTAAATCTTTATAGACGCTGGTTTTGACGTCCACGTTTCAATTAAATCTCACCTTAATCACCTTGAGAAATTGGAGTAGGAAGGTAAACAAAAACGCACTGAAGTTGTTCTAGCCCGTGAAAGAATGTAGGTATCACTTTTCATCAATACTTAGGTAACATACCATACCTAGGCATAGGTATATACCTACCCAATACAATATCTCTTACCTACATAGATAGAATATACCGTCTCGGCGCTTCGTACCTATAACTTGAGGTATGAGTTCTCACAATTTCTTCGTGAGCTCTTCGACTAGACTCAAGATGATCTAGCTCTCGATCTAGCTATAATAGAGTATGACTCCAGGTGGAAAATGTTCACTTGAGATCGATAACTACTAGGTAGGTAATATAGCTTTTCGAGGGGTAATTCATTGGCCAAAATTGTGAACCTACGCCAGATTTTCATTTTGGTGATTTTCAATAATTTCCAGTGGATTTCCATCAGCGATTTCCAATGATTCCCAAAGGTTTCCACGAAGTTCCTAATGGGGTTCATAGAATCGAAAAATACGAATAAAACGAAGACATAAGCTTCCAAAAATAAGCTTTGGAAATTGATTTTTCGTCATAATGTTAGAGCTTCTAGACCGATTCTACATCATATTATGCGCTATCTGGATACATACCAACGATTCAACGGCGTAGATATAGGTAGGTACTACTAGAAGTCCGTTTCCCTTCTTTTCCCCAATCTTGGACATCACTTATACAGGGTGATTCATGAGTGACCTTACATAGGCTATTGGGAGATAGAGGACTTCGAGGCGAGTCAGGATCCACTGAAAAAATGTTGTTTTCTCCATTGGTTACGAAGATACAGGGTGTTTTGTGTGTTTCGTATGAAACTTTGATGAGCGATATTTCTGAAACGGCTAGAGATATTTTCTTGAAATTCACCAGTAATATTTCTCTATTCGAACTTACCCTGGAGCCGTACTGGGTAAGTCAAAATCCATGGTCGGGATTGAAAAAATGTGCCCCTTTTTTATTTGATCTAAAAGTATATTTTCTGACCGCTTTTCTAAAAAACTGCTATTGGATTCGAAAAGTTAAGGAAAAATGCATCAAGAATCACGCTTCAATTTAGATGACACACCTAAACCGTTTCGACATAAAAATTGAAAGTGAAATTTATGGGTAAGTTTCCGGTTTTGACCAGACATAATCGACTCATTGTTTGATTGAATCCATTCAAATTCATTTTTTAGCTTGTCTCTGTGGAATAGAAGGGCTTGGTAAGAAGAAAAATTCCATAGCCGAGGATTTTTTTTACGACCAAATCGAGTCTAATTCTGGTTTCATTCTCGATTTTGTCATAAAAAAAAGGTCAGCTCTAGAATTTTTCTTTCAACCAAGCCTTCTATTTAACAGAGACAAGCCAAGAACTGAATTTTGATGAATTCAATCAAACAATGAGTCGATTATGTCCGGTCGAAAATTGGAACTCACCCACAAATTTTACTTTTAATTTTATCGTCGGAACGGTTTAGGTGTGCCATCTTAATTGAAGAGTAATTCTTAATGCATTTTTCATTAGCTTTTTGAATCCGATAGCAGTTTTTCAGAAAAGCGGTCAGAAAATGTACTTTTTGATGAAACGAAAATGAATACCTCTGGCCGTTCCAGAAATAGGTATCGCTTATCAAAGTTTTATACGAAACACACAAAACACCCTGTATCTTCGTAACCATTGGAGAAAATAAAATTTCTTCAGTGGATCCTGACTCGCCTCGAAGTCCTCTATCTCCCATTAGCTTATGTAAGGTCACTCATGAATCACCCTGTATTATGAAGATCAATTTTTTTTTGATATTTTGAAAAATTGATGCAATTTTTGGATTCTTATTCGTTCAATTCAGAAAAAAAGTTTCCTATCCGAAATTTTCATTTGAGGGTTACTTTTGGATGTATTTGACACGGTATTTGAGTCCAAATGTTTAACTTTTCTCATAATATTCAGTGGCGTCAAGGATTGAGGAAATGGGAAAACTTGCTCACAGTATCTGCGCCATAGGCATAGGGTCTTGGTCAAGAAGTTACAAAACTGTGACGAAAAATCGATGTTCAAAGTTGATTTTTGAAAGCTCATGTACAAGAGCGAGTACAAGAGCTGTTGAGTCGTAAAAGATAGACTTCCGCGGTAGCCAGAATTTCCAAGATGATCTTTCAATTTTTGTGATTCAATAGTCAGAATTTCCGACATATTGTTGCGAAACTCGCTGTAAACCACGACGTGCGAATAAGACACACACCTGCACAATTGGCGGAGGAGCCGCGCACTGAGAGCTTGCCGGAATGTTTGCGAAGCCAATAATGAACTTCACCTTCATTGTTGTAAGTAGATACACACTGTGTGTGAAATTTTAGGAAACATTTACCGTCGGTTCCACAAAACAGATAATACGAGATTAGTTGATTTGCGATTTTTGTTTTCCAATTTGTAGCTGACTGATCAATGGAAATGCTGGTTTGTCCCTCAATAATGGAAAGATGATGGGTGATGGGTCTAGTACAGATTTGAGGCATTTTTTGTGAGTAACCACCGAGGTAACCACCTAGCATTCAGCAGAAAAAAGTTCAATTAATCTGCAATCAGCCTTGATCGCTGATCATCTTTTTTGTGGAACTGACGGTAAATGACGGAAAAACCATATTCAGGCCTGCATGTCAACAGAAAAGAATATGTCCTTGTTCACCTGAAAATGCACGCAACCGCAACCTATGTTACGAAAATAACTGGCTCTTGACAAGTCACTCATGAAGGTAATTTTCGTAGCATAAGTTACACAAGTGTATTTTCAGTGAGCCAAGGGCATCGACTCTCCTGTGAAAACATGCAGCCCCTCGTGCCTCCTTTTATCAAAATCGGACTACTTTAACCAATTTCAACATGGCGGACAAAATGGCGGCGGATCAAAAAGAAAACATTAAAACCATACTTTTCCATATAAAACATAAGTCTATTTCAAGTTTCATGAAAATCGGATCACTTTTGAGAAAATTTGACATTGCAGATCAAGATGGCGACGGTTTGAGATTTTTTTTTCCTTATTCAATTCTCCGGTCGATACATGTTACACACAAGAAGTCGATTTTCGCTAGGTCTTCTCGTTCAGGAGCAATTGATTGATAAGACAGACAGTTATATACTGATGGACAGACGGACAGACGGACAGATGGACATCAAAATGCCGCTTAGAGCAGCATTTCTAGTAGAGTACTGTTACGATATTTCGCGTACGGGTTCGAATATAATTGAGACGGTCGTTTTAAAACATACACTGTTTATTTCTGCGTACTACTACAATAACTACACGGCAACAATTATCTACTTGGAATTATATCGCAGGTACTTCGCTTGTTTCGCTCGCGTTACCACTTCGCATTCCAATTCAATACTGCCGCGAGCTGCCGGCTGATGCCTTATATAAGGCCTCCGAACAGCGTTCCCGAACTTTCTGTCTACTTCCAGCAAATTCCATAGCGGCTCGGTATATGCGGTTTCTAAACCATTCCTAAATAATCAAACACATCTTCCGAGTGCTTTCCATGTGTTCTGGAATTTGCACCTCCGCCAAAATGGACAGATGTGCCTTGATCGAACGTTGGAGTCTCCACAGGGCCCAACCGACGGAGGGGTGTGGGGGGGTGTGACACCCCTCCATTTGAAATATAAGTCGGCAAATCGCAACATTTTCCAGTTTATAGCCATCAGTCGGGAAATCTCGGCATTTTCTATTTTTCTATCATGAATCGGCGAATCTCATTTTGGCAGGTATGTACAGGTAACTCTACAGTCGTGCGATTATTAGTTTTTTTCTTAGAATCTTATTAGCGATTTCTTTTGCTGAGGGTTATTTGCAACGTAATTTTAGTTGACTGAGCAGTAGGGAGACAGACGTGTACATAATGGCTCCTCATATATAGGAACTCATGAAACTCTCGTCTCAAAAAAAGTCTGTCATTAATGATGAGTTGAAGAAAGGAGTCACTGGGAATACGTATAATTATGAATTTTTTTACGACATTTTGGCACCTTTTCCGATTGACGGCATTGACGCTTCCAAGTGGTCTACATTTGTTAGTTGTATGCAGTGATTTTTGTATATTCTTCTTACCTTGTTTTCCTTGTTTTTTGTCTTTTCTTGGACTTCGATTTATTATATTTTTTTATGAAAAAAGGTACCTATTATTGTCATTATTATTATTATTACTCGAAAAAAAAATCGCCTGCGGCGCATTCCCAGTCAGTCGGCAATTTTTTCCATCTACACCCCTCCACTGAGGGAGACCTCGGTTGGGCCCTGAGTCTCCATGCATTTCAATGCCTCTTCGCACACTCTAGAAATGTCCAGAGCTCCACGCATTTGTACACTGCGGCCGTGGATGGAAGAATTCAGAAAGATCTAGTGTTTACCAATATGTACGGGATCGCCGCTCGTAACAGTACGCTAGAAAGACAATAATGACGTGAAGTTCGGTTTGTAATATCATCGGGTGTACTCGAAAATGTTAAATAAAGAAATTTATTGCCATAGCTAAACTATAAACTTCATATTTGGAGTAACGAGACCTGTCAAAAAACGGTGCTAAACGATATTTATAGTAAATTTTGTTGTTTAATTTTATTCAGTTTCATTTTCCCAATTGGAGGTGCCGTTGATGTAACAAAAATACAAACTACAAGAACTACATATTTGGCGCGGTTATTACAAGATGGCGGTCTTAAGCTACTCAATACAAAAACGTATCATGGCTCATTTTCATGCTGGTGTTGTGGGGAATCCAAAAAGGTATGGACACGTCAAGTCCCCAGGGTGGAAACCAAAATCGTGATTTTTGGCTCCTGGCTCATCCTCATCGACTATAACAAGCAACGAATAATCATTTGCGGCCGAGCTGTAGCTTTGGAGTCATTTTCAAAAATTCGTAACTATTGACCTGTACCTCGCACCGATGTGGAATTTTTATTAAAATGAAGTTCACTTCAAATTCTTCTGTAAATATAACTCTCCATATGTATTATCCATTGTAGAATGATAAGAACGGGTACTTGTTCGCATGTCATAACTTTCGAGATCGGACCGGCTTCTGAAATGCAGCATTCAACGGCGATGCCGCGCCACACTAAATTGTAATTATTGTAATTGTTTATCATTATTTCGTCGAGATTTTTCTTGGTTCGGGATAAGGTCATGAGCAGGGCTGGGCAAAATACTTCGAAAAATGTATTTAAATACAAAATACAAAATACACGATCCAAGATAGTCGAAATACAAAATACAAACTACTTTTTGAAATGTCTTTGAAATACAAAATACGTATTTTGGAAATTTAAGAAATTCCAAAATACAAAATACAACCTAGAGTATTCCAAATACAAAATACAAAATACATTCTTATTGCGTATTTCAACCATTTTATTGGAAAAACCGTAAAATGCAAGTATTTCAATGAGAACACTTCATTGATTTAGTCGCAACAATAAGTTAATTTTTATGAACTATGAAAAGACAAATAACCAGCTTTTAGAAAATATTGACCGACATCCGACATAGAACCTCTCGTGGCTGACAGTAGGATGCACTTACCAGTAAAACGTAAAACGTAAAAGATGCAATCGAACTTATTATCGATCCCAGATAGTGTGCAAAAGCAAGAAATGTCAATGGAGTGAATATAGTATTACCAGAACAATTTCGGCCCGAACAGACTTAAGAGCATGGGAAACAAATGTATTCTGTATTTTGTATTTTGAAAATCAAAATACTTTTCCGAAAAATATATTTAAAATACAAAATACGAAATACTAGCTGCCTGAACTATTCCAAAATACAAAATACAAATACTTCTCAATCAAATGTATTTAAATACAAAATACAAAATACTTAAATGTATTTCAAATACGTATTTCAACTACTTGTATTTGAAATACCGCCCAGCCCTGGTCATGAGCTACCCATTGGAGTGAAAATTTTTCGCAAAAACCTTTTCGTCTAGGACTAGATGCTGTGACGGACGGACAAAGCGAGGACAAAAGCGCCTTCCCGTTTGGAGAAGTGCGCTAAAAAACTATAAATATTCAATAAGAGACACGGGAATGAACATATTATTATTATGACGACAGAGGCTACTAATTGGGACAAGAATTGTAGAAAATACCACGGATATAATATTATTGCACGACGAACAGACAAGCAAGAGGGAAGACGGGACAGCGTGAGAAAAATATAGAGATGCTAGCTGTTCTGGAACGTAGCAGGCTTATTCAATAAGGATGAAGATTTCTGGGATTATTTATTTAATGAATTTTGAAGAAACAGGATTAACCTCGGGATTAACTGAAACGTGGGTAGAAGAAAAAGACGCTCAGAACTTGAAGAAGAAGCTACCTATATATCAAAAGAATACAACTGGAAAATGGAGATAACAACACGCAGAGAGAAAAAACAAGATGGGGAGAGCCTCGGGGAGAGCAAGCGGAGGAATATATTGACAGGAGTGAGGAAGGGTAGGGAAGATCTGCCTAAAATGACATACGCTAAGCATTTTCGTTCACAAAAAATTTGAAAATCCAAATACAGCCAAGTTTTTGGTCACATCTGTCAGTTAAAAGATCAACACATAACTACCACAGGACAATAAAGCTCCATCGAATACTGTTTCAATCATAAAAAAGACAATTCTATAAAATATATAGCATCACTGTGTCATTTTAGGCTCACTTGTGGGTAAAATGAGGTTCGTGGTAAAATGACATAAGCGAAAAAATATACAAAAACATGACCGAAAATGAGACACTCATTTAAAATCACTAGAACCAATAAAACCAAGACATAAACTTATAGAGGCAATAATAGAGAACTCGAAAAATACTCAATTAACATAAGGGCATATAAAAACAGGAACACAAAAGTAAAATAAAAACTGAACAAAAACAGAACAAAACAAAAATGCTAGGGAAGAGGGTGGAGGATTCGGCTACTTTTGACTTTTTCCAACAAAATGAAAAAGTGTTGTGCAAAAAACTAATTCTTTCAGCTCAATACCTAAGCTACAAAAAGCAAAAGAAGTCATGGTTCTAAAAAATGGTTGATCTGGTTTTTTTATCGTCTCAAAAAATCTATGCATTTGGCCTGATCTACTCCAGTAGTGAGGTAGTTTCGGCCAGTGGCTGGAGGAGGTTTCGGCCGAGGTTTATAATCAAGAGAAATCAGCTATTTAGAATTGATTCCATACCATAATGGAACATTATAAAGGTGATTTCTGGACATTGGACAACAACCATCGAAATCCAGCAACGTGTTTCGACCTGTTTGAGTCTCATAAGTGCCGGGGCATTGAAGGCTCAGGCTCGATGGTCCAAACACCGAAATTACCTATGTTTACACTTTGAGGGTACTTATAAGTGATACACCCATGCGATGCCATCTATTAACGGCTTTCCGCAATGTGTATAACGTTATACGTTTGCAGGTCAATCAAATACGAGACATCAAGTCTGAATTTCTAATCTAAGTACAGACGAAAGAAAGTGTGAATTTTCGAGATAGTGATTCTGAATTCTTGAGTTCAAGTCTGAATCAATAGATAATTCAGATAGATACTCAGAGTTTCAAGATTGTAAAATTTCCGAGATCAAGTTTACATTTTCTGAATAATTCCGAATTTCCAACATAGTAAGTCGAGGATTAAGTCGCCTATTTACTATTTAGTTCAGTTTGGAATTTCCATGTTCAAGTCTAAAGAACTCTGAGATAAAGCCAGTCAAGATAATTGCAGAATTTCCGCGATAAAGTTAGTTAAAACCGCTAGACCCTTGAACCCAAACTTGGACCTTGAAGAAATTTACTAGCTAAAAAATAAAACAAGAGCTACTAGCAACCTGGATCGAATACAGCTTTCACGTAATTATTGTTTTTTGACTAAAATCATGGGAGTACTAAAATAAAAAAATTGAGCATTAAAATGATTTAATTCCATAACAAAAATAAATTAAAAACAACAACCCCTGAAAATCAACCCAATAACAACAATGTATAAACAATTAGGTACACAGACATCTTTAAAATAATCAAGTTATTCGGTACTCAACAACCAAAAAGTACAAAAGCAGATCCATGTATAATAATTAGGTAAAAAGAGAGAGCTGAACATCATCAAAACTCTTTGTGATACACAACAATAAAATAAGCAAAAATTCACAATACATATAGCTACCTACACTCAATTCTGATTTTTATAAAACCGTAGAAAATCTACTAGATACAACACCTTATAATTATCACTTTTTGATTGTTACCGTCCTACTTTGTACAACATTCTCATTTTTTAAATAAGGCAATCAAATGCTAAATTATCTATAAATAAATAGAGTAAGAATAATTATTAAGAAATCAAGTCTTCTTGTTGCTGTTCTTGCTGCGGATAAATGGGCCGTCCCATGAACATCGGCCCTCGTCCGTTGACTATGCTTCCGGTCCTTCGTCGAGCCGCCACCGGAATTTCCGGGCCTTTTTTCTTGATGTACCGAAACACGCCTTCGCCCGGCAATTTCGGCAACAGATTCGGCTGCGCGTACCAGAACCTGTACGTGAAGAACCACGTGAGGATCGCGAAGATCCCGCCGAGGAACTTTTCGATCATTATGTGGTAGTACAGCATGGTGCAGACAAGCATGACGTCCCACATGATTTGGAACAATGTGATCGTGATGAACAGTCCCCGGATGTAGGGCGTGTACTTCGTGTAGTTGAACTGCAGCTCGCTGAACTGCTCTTCGGTCAGGTTGCGCAGCGGGTTCAGGTTTTGCGCCGGGTCTTTGGTGGCCCGGTGGTGGCTTTCGTTGCGCAGGTGCTCCTTGATGCAGTCCCAGTTTTCGATGGAGCGCGCCTCCTCGATCAGGAACAGGCTGCCGTAGATCAGGATGAACGTGTGTCCGGAGATGTCGAAGCCGTTCCACAGGTGGCCGGCTTTGAGGCAGTCGCCTTTGGTGCCGAAGGATTTCTGGCCGCAGCGGCCGAACGCGGCCTCGATGACGTTGAACATCGTCGTCCAGAACCACCAGAAGAACGTGGCGATGGCTATTCGCAGCAGGTGGTGCTTGACGATGCGCTGTTTCTGGCCGCAGCAGTAGATGTAGGTGGTGAAGACGACGAAGGGCACTATGAGGAGGAGGTTCCAGCCCCAGGCGAACTTGACGAAGAACCTGTTGAAGACGTTGTCGGAGCGCGACAGGTACATCTTGGGCACGGTAGCGACGTCGGCTATGAGCGAGAGCAGGAACAAGGTTCCAAGGTACAGGGCCACTTTGAGGTTAGTGTCGAAGAAGAGCGATTTCTTGCACAGGTACAGCACCATCAGCGTGAAGGTTTCCTTGATGGAGGCGGGCTCGCTGGTGGGCTTGGTCCCGCGGGGCTCCGTGTTGACATCGCTCTGTCCCGGCCTGAAATTCAGGCTTGTTTTGTGCAACGGCCGACGTTTCGAAGCCATGGTGACGGGAATGTCATCGCATTTGACATTCGAATGACTGGCAGCTGTCACGAGTGACACCTGTCGAAGCGCTGTTGCCAACTTCACAAAAATTTGTTAATTTCGATTTTCAGTGGTCCCTCTCATAGGTCCCTCTGTCCATTCCGCCTTTCACTCATGACTAGGAACGTGAAATAAAATTGTTTTGAGATGATTCTCACAAAAATTCTACATTTGCACCATCGCCATCAGAAGGTGCGTACACGTATGCAACCAATAATACACCGTAAACTCCGAAAATGCCTAAGTAGGTACCTACTAGTGCTAGTCCAGTAAAATAAGGCGATTTTCATGCTAAAGTTGGAAGTAATTGGGAACTCGATGAAAAAATATAGCAATGTACTGCCGTGCTAAGCCTAAAGCGCGTATCTACACTTTGATAAATTTGATACACTGCATTTTCATGCTCATATTTTAGGGGCTATGATGTTCGCGATCATGTGGTTATGATTATACATGGATAGCGCAATAATTTGAGTTCTCAAATAACTACTTTATTCATATCATACTATAACATAACGACATGAAAACTTGGCATAAAACTGCAGTGAGCTTGTTTACGCGAGGCTTAGCAGAGATTTTAACAGTGGTTAGTTAGGTGTGTTTACGCGCGCCGACCAAAATGACAGCCGACAACCCCTTAACCTGGGGCCGCTATTCTTGAATCGTGTGAGAAAAGTCCCTGGGAGTAAAATACATTCCGCAGTACATTGATGTAGCGAATGTTGCCTAAAATCGTGGTTTTCAGGCAACTTTCGCTACAGAAGTGTACTGCGGAATGTATTTCACTCCCAGGGACTTTTCTCACACGATTCAAGAATAGCGACCTAGGGAGACATCTTTCAAAGAAGATGGTTAATCATCAATTATCAATTTTAATAAACTGGTGCTCACAGAGGTCATCCAACATCCAACCCAACCCTTACCCAACCCATAAATCTGCTATAAATCTAACCGATTTCTGGTTTGCACATGCGTCGTAATGTGCATGGGCGTTTACGTGCGATTGCCAACACTTGTTTGCTTACTAAATGCAATTTAAAATCACATTTAGCTGAGCTTAACAGCTGTTGCGAAACTTGCGTTTAGAGGTGTTTATGCGGACGATAACATTGATGTTACGGACCTTAACGCCAGTTTTAAACCTCGCGTAAACAAGGCCAGTGTATCAAATTTATCAAAATGTAGATACGCGCATTAACGTATGGTCCGAAAGTTTTGGGAAATTGTTTAAAGCTGATAACTTTTTCTGAATAGTCTCTATTTTTGAACCTAATATTGCAAAAATTGATATCATATATAACAATAACAAATGCATATTCAACATATTGAAAATGGACCATTATCTTCGATGGATCTCAATTTTCTTCTGCCATGTTCCATACTTTTCTGTATCAATTTCTCAAATGCGAAATTCTCTAATGTTATTGAAAAATGTGACGCCGTAATTGGTCTCCATTTGCAGCTTCTCATCCCTTGTCGTATACTATCCTGCTCAATCCTTACCAAAAATCTTATATTGGTCGAGCTTGCGGTACATAGGAAGCAGGAGCTCTGAGAAATTAATCCTGCTGTTGTCCAGAGAATGATCGAACATGGCAGAAGAAAACTGAGAGCCATCAAAGATAATGGCCCATCTTCAATATGTTGAATATGAATTTGAAATTGTTGAAGATGATGCTAGTTTTTGCAATATTAAGTTACAAAATTGAAACTGTCCAAAAAAAGTTATTAGTTTTTAAAAAAATTCCCAAAACTTTCGGACCATACGTTAGGCTTAGCACGGCAGTGTAGAGAATGAAAAACTGAATAAGAAAAACTGAAGTTTTATTTCCAATAACCATCCCGGGAACTATGGAAAAAATAGAGAAGATGGATAAATATGCGCCGCGACCTTTTTTCTGAAACGGTGAGAGAACGGTGAGATATGTGTGAAAAATGTCAGGGTCAAAGTTGTAGGAAATTAAATAATCTACAAAAAAGTCTCCGGGGGGTGTCTGGCTTCTTTGGTTTAACCGTTAATCGCGGTTAAAGTTGCGCGCCGGTCTAGTGGAGTGGAAGAACTGTCCGCGTGACATTTTCCCTTGAATGCTGCGAGAACGGCAAAAGATATATGGAAATTTTGAACGACAAAGTTGTAGAGAATTGAATGTTCCACTAGAAAATCTTCGGGCTCGATCATTATACAGGGTGTTTCAGGGATGATAGCAAAAAATGTAAGTAGATCTCGTCAAAAGATGACGAGAACCTATGTACCATTTTGCAAAGTTCGGCCTAATGACGAAGATACAGCCCTCCAAAGTTCACTTTTTTCGGATTTCAAAAATTTGTAACTCAGGAATGTTTCGACAATATGAAAAAATGAATATGAAATATGATGGTGAAATATGAAAAAAGTGTAAAAGTTCGTATTTCATGAACAAGACCAGGTAGAATTATGCGAGTATCGTCATAAGATGCCCAATTTCAAGATGAGAAAGGTGCAATGAGCAGTTCTGACCAAGCGCGGCGGGTTTTGAAATTTTGCATGGGTGCAAAAGATGAAACATACAGAGAAAGCAATGAAGATAGCGAGCAAGAGCGCCGCAGGCGAAAATTTTTCGAGAAAAGGGGCGTGGTCAACAATTCTACGGATATGAAACCATTAGAAATTGAACAAAGACAAGGTAATTACTTATTATAGATTTTATTAATAAAACATAGTTAGTAAAATAAAACTCGCTACTTGCCGCAATTTTTTACAATCATTTTCTCCGTATTGCACGAATAAACCAGGTTAGAAGGCGTACTGTGAAAATCGACACTTCCTCATATTAGCATGTGATTTTCAAAGTGGTAAAAAATTTAGGCTTGAAGAACGTATATTTCGATCTCTGAAGCTTGCATGCATGGGTGCAATGCACCCGTATAATCACTTTGCATGGGTGCATGTGCCCCGATGCACCCTATAAGTCGCCGCCCCTGGTTCTGACAGTTCTACAATATTTTCTGAAAAATCATGAAAAAACTGAAAATTGTCAAAAAATGATGTTTTCAAATAAATCAGTCATTTCTCAAAGCATTGGAATACAACTTGGTATTTCTACCATGACTCTGCACAAAATAATGTGGATTATAATGTCGTCAACATCTAATCGATCCAAAGTTTCATTTGGTGATGGTTATCACCTAAGTTGAGGGAAATCAAGAAAAACTAACTTGATAACGTTTCTTGGCCGAAGAGGTTATTGCTGCAATTCAGGACCTGGTTTTTCATAATAAAATAAACGCGTGTGTCCAATTAAGTTGTTACCTGTTGTTTTTTCAACAATTTCACAAAGGGTAATTTGAAGATGGCGCTCACGATGGAGAAAAAGTTGAAGATCTTAGTTTCGTATCTAGCAGGCTTTGTCGATGGCTCCACATCGCGTTTCATCAAAAACATATTTATTTGCCGGAATATCAAGTTGCAGCTCAATATCTCCAAAAACAAGTGATTTATTGGAAAAAGAAAAAAGTTGAAGAGATTTCACTTCTTCCAACGTATTTCGGAAACGCTTCAAGATATTTCAAAACTGTTTGCAGCATCTTCATGGGCATGGAATCAGTCGTCAATATCCTGATTTACATACCTACGTCCACCGGCTATGGTTCACGATTTACGATTCTTCAACAAATTTGTTCTACTGAACCCTGTATAAAGTGTCTGCACGATTTCCGCAGATGGTGGCAACATTTCTTGAATCGAAGAGTAGGGTCTAGTGAGCAAGTGGGCCAAATTTCGTCGCTTGTCTCTAAAATGCAAGGTGGTTTCCCTTACCAGCCGGACTATACCGACTTTGGCCCAGTTGCTCACTTCGAGTTTAACTTAAAACTTGGTTTGGTTGCCATAGATTCAATTAATGCAACAATTATTTTCGTAGTAACCAAACCGGGTTTAAAGTTAAACTCGAAGTGAGAAACCCGGCGTTAGACAGCTCTGATAACATTCAAGATACAGATTGTGACGGCAAAGCAGTTGAGCAACCATGTCCGTCCACGGACAATGACAGTATGGTCTCTTAAGTCAGAACCTGCAGTTTGACGGCCAGAATTCAGCTGACAACTTCGAGCAATTTTCAGGGTCGACTTGTGAAGGCTGTATTTCAGTAACCGTTCATTGCACAGTAATGACTGTGCCATCATTTTGTTCGATAATTATCGTTTACGAGTTATTCACGAAAAACGGTCGATTTTCACAAATCGGGCTCTTCATGGCCCCATAACATTTTTTCCTGGACCGAGAATTTTCGAGAATTTTGATATGTTGTTTCTCTTGATACATAGGACCCGTAACCAAAAATTCAGCCTGAACTATTTTATTCAAGGTTTAGGCGATTTTTGATCTAAACTGCTCAACATTTGAAATGTCGGTATCGAAAATTTTGCCGTTTTTCAAAATGATGTAAATTTGAATTGTCTCAACCGATTCCGATTTTGTTTTAACGGTTGCTTAGATACATCTTTCAGCAATCTACTCCGTTGGCGAGAATTTTCAATTCGTTTCAATTACATTCGTTACAGGGTGGAATGTAAAGCCTTGCAAAATTGTGCTCAGTTCAATAGATCCCCATTTTTCTGAACTTTTTTTTTCAAATTGTAACGATATAATCATGAAGCCTGATGTCTTTTCTCGAAACGATTCTTGAATTTTCCAGATCAGAAGTTCAACAATGATGATATGATTTTTTTTTGTAAAAGTTGCATTTTAGACATATTGAAAAAATAAGAAATTGAGGTTATATTTTTAAAACATATTCAAACTAAAATTTTAGAATGTGTTTCTGAACCAACAGAACATCCACATGTTCAGTTTGAGGTCCGTACGTCAAAAATTCAGACATTGATACGATGCAATAAGTGCGCTCTCTGATGACGGCGGATTCCAACCAAAATCACATGAGTTCATCAGACGTCTATACCATGGCCGCATACGAAATTTTAGCTCAATTGGATGTGCCGTTTGGGAGTCATCATGGACGATTACACAGCGTTTGACACACGGACAGGCAGACGGACCGACTTTGATTTAGAAATGGTCTAAATTGATCGAAAAGATGGACCTTGAAAAAAATATTTATTCTTCGAAATTCGGGAACAAATTTTTTGCGCGTTAACAATATTTTCCTTTTCATTCGAGAACGCGAACCGGGAGAGTGAAACGGTGGTTTCTGAAGGCACAGCAGTTTTCAACAGTTCAAGCAACAAGCGTGCAAAATTACAGGTTCTCATCATCAAAAATGCGGCTTAATTGCCAACCGAAATGACTAGAATGCAACTTTTAAAAAACAAAATCATGTCATCATTGTTGGACTTTTGATTCGGAAAATTCAAAAACCGTTTCAAGATAGGACATCAGGCTTCATGATTATATCGTTAGAATTCGAAAAAAAAATTGTTCACAAAAATGGGGATCTATTGAACTAAGCACAATTTTGCAATGCTTTACATTCCACCCTGTAACGAATGTAATTGAGATAAGTCAAAAAATCTCGCCAACTAAGCAGATTGCTGGAAGATGTATCTTCACAACTGTGAAAACAAAATCGGAATCGGTTGAAACAATCCATAGTTATACCGTTTTGAATGAGGGCAAAATTTTCGATACCGACATTTCAAATGTTGAGCAGTTTATAATGACTGGGCTACTAGTCCCGTAAAATAAGGCGATTTTCATGCTAAAGTTGGAACTAATTGCGGACTCGATGAAAAAATATAGCAATGTAGAGAATGGAAAACAGAATAAGAAAAAATTAAGTTTCAATTTGCAACCATCCCGGGAACCATGGGAAAAAAATGGAGAAGATGGAAAAACATGCCCCACGGCCTTTTTTCCGAAACGGTGAGAGAACGGCCTGAGATGTGTGAGAACTGTCAGGGATAAAGTTTTAGGAAATTGAATAATCTACAAAAAAGCCTCCGGGGGTGTCTAGCTTTTTCAGTTTAGCCGTTAATCGCGGTCAAAGTTGCGCGCCGGTCCAGTCGTGGAGTAAAAGAACTGTCTGCGTGACATTCTCCCTTGAATGCTGCGATAGCTGCGAGAACGGCAAGAGATATATAAAAATTTTGAGCGACAAAGTTGTAGACAATTGAATGTTCCACTAGAAAATCTTCGGGCTCGATCATTATAGTCGTAGCTAGCGGTACCTACTTACATTAAATTATTCTGCACTTCTAACGATTTCGATTATTTTCAGCACAGATGATCATTGGACCTATTCAAGCGTTTTGACCCGGAACACCACCAAATTTGCCCCTTAGGAACGGAGGGGGGGAGGGGGTATCTTCAGACCCACAAAGGCAAGAGAGTAGTCATTTTAGAATGACTTTAATTCGCTGATGTCGATTTTGAGGTGAAAAATTTGTTGCGCAATCATTTGACAATGACGAGGACAAAGATTATTGGTAATAATAATGAGAGATAGAGATGAAATCAAGGGGTCGACTATACTGAACTCTCTAGCGAAACTTGTTATTTGTGATAAATACTAAAACTTGGTACGGCTGTTCAATATTACTTACTTTCCAAATATGGAGGGAGCAACACGCGTTCCGACCGGATGACGTCGCGACGCAATATCTTTAGTTTCAGGGGAGTTTTCACGTTCTATACGTTGCGTTACATCGTAGGTAGGGAAAGGTTACTTAAAATGGGATAGTTAAGGTTTGAACCGAGGTTTGAACCCTTAGAAACAGTGATGTGAGTCGGGTATTTACAGGGTAGGTAGGTAAATATAGATCGGGTATTTACCTGGTATTTTCCCGAGCGATATTTACCCACCCTACCCAGTTTGACAGACAAGTTGACACTGTTGACAGCTCGATTGACAGCTCGGTTGACAGTGTTGACGGTCAAAGGTTAAATGATTTCTTTTCCCAAGTTCCAAGGCTTTATAAATATAACCTCCAAAGAACTTATTATTATTATTTTGCTGCTGTGAGCAAGAAATCATAATAATTGTTTGTTGTTGTTTCTCCAATTGTTGATAATAATTGAGGAAAATAGATACCCTATTAGAGACCCGATTTTGGGTGAATACCAGGTATTCACCCTTAAATATAAAAATCCGGGTATTTTACATCACTGATCAGGAGGTTGGGAGACGACATTTTGCCAGGGAGCTCTTCGAGCCAAAGGAAGAACCCATGGACTGTGGATACCGCCGCGAGCAACCGAGGTATCTTACCCGGGTGCGTCCCTCACTCTCACTACCAAAGCAATTGTGGAATTTCATATCCATACCATGAGGTTGAAACCATGCAGCTCACACAGACCGCTGCCTGTAGGTAGAGGAACCTGCATCGAGCACTCGTAATCCATCACCGATAATAAGCTCTTCTGAGATGTGTCTTGGCCTGATTCAGAGTTGCGTCCTGATCTTCCACTGATATGTGTCTTGTCCACATTTCGAAGTGAGTCTTGGCCTTCTTCAGCTGAGCTAAACTTCGGTAGTGGACGCTTGTAATCAACAAACGGTACCTCGAAGTGTAAGGGGGTAAGTGATCTTGTAGGGAGGGGTAGACGGCCTACGATTGAGGTTCTGCGATATCCTAAGAAGCCACGAGCGACACGGGGGTAGGCTTCAACTTCTCACTTAGGTGGTACCAGCGGGCTAGAGTGGTTGGGATTGGAACTTGGACGGAGCTTTTGGCGGGTGATTCTTCTTGATACGCGTTCAAAAATTTTGAGAATCGCGAAATGAGTAATAAATAATTGAAATTGAATAAAATCGCGCTTGTTAAAACAGGGTTCGGACCCTTCCATAGAGTCTAAATTGTTGATATAGTAGGTTCACTTATTGTACTGTGACTCTAGTTGGCCGGGCAAATTTTCTACTTTAGTAGAGTGTAGTGTAGGCTTGCCGCCTTTTTACCTGGTGTGAAACTGACTTCTGTAGAAGTGAAGTTATATTTCTCATCAAATTGATATTAAAATCTTGGAGAACTGACCTTGTCATACGTGGAAAGGCAACTAGAGGGGCGCCGAGTTGTATTACCGTCATTTAGACACCAGAACCCTACGGGGTCGCCTTCAATTTAAGTCATCTTGACGGCGGCCATTCAAGGCCGACAAAAGCTCGTTCCGCCAAAGTTCAAATCAAAAACAAATTGAAAACTAAAGGTACTCCTATGAATTTCGGTCCAATACGCAACTTTGAGCGGCTGGGTTTTTTGAAATTCGGTTGATTGAACTTTTCACATGTAAATCCTGCTGCAACAGCAGGCCTGCTGAAGTGAGTGTTCCTTGTCTTGCCAATAGTTCTTCGATCATGGTTTGGCGTCTTTTTTCGACTGCAAGAGGTTAGAGGATTGATGATTCCATGGGATACCTTTTTTTGGACGAAGGCCTAGTATTTTTTTAGTTTGAATCAACCTAAAGTTGAACCGGCTTCGAGAGGTTAGAAATATTTTTGACACCTGTTAAATGTCAAAGCTGCTTTGATTTATTTGTTCATTGGCGAAAATTAAGAACAGATCGAAAAATTACTACATTTTCCAATGAAATGGAAAAAAGCGTCAGACATCACGAGTAGTGTTTCAAAAGCCCGAAAAATTTCCGGAAAAATTGGAAAAATTTCGGAAAGATTGGAAAAATTTCCGAGGGGTGCGGAAAAATTGGAAATTTTCTTTTAATATTCAGAAACGAACTAGAATTCATTTTCAAGCTGAAAAAAAAGCTATTTTGGGGCGAAGGAAAAATTTAAAACTTATGGAAAATGGGTCTCGGTCAAATTCCCTGATTTTCTTCTATGTTGTAGCCCAATTTGACACAAGCCAAAAACCATCGTCCGTTACCCAAAAAAATGGACATTTTTTTTTCTATAAGGGGTTGAAAATGGGTTATTTCAAGGTAAAAAAATATGTTCCAACGTAAGTGAGAACATTTCAACGTCCTTTTTAACACATATGGCTAATGACAATTCCCTTTTACTTTTGTGAAAAAATCAACACCCTCCCTCACCCCCAACCCTTACTTGTGAGTATCAAATTCGAAATTACGTTTGAAAGTCATGCAGATAGTTCTATTTTGTCGAATTATCAATTTTGGCACAAATTTTTTTTCCAACCCCCAAATAGGGGGTGGGGTTGAAAAAAAAACCATCGGTCAATTCGACTGAATTTCTGATATTGTGCTTTACCAGTTACGCTAAACAAGATTACCAAGGGAAAACTCATTCGTATGACCAGTTTCCACCCCACAGAGGGTTGAAGTTGACTATAATGACGCATAAAACATTCTTCCATGTCATAAACCAAATGAATGGAAATAGTGGACCGAGGGGTCGACCACGACCAAAAATCTGGTACAAAAAACCTCCAAATAGAATGAAACCTCCAATATCTCCACCATACCTCCACATATCTCCACGGATCCCCACGGATCCCCACGGATCTCCACAAGACCTCCACGGATCTCCACGAAACCTCCATAGATCTCCACAGTCTAGCGCATGCGCAGTGTTCACGTACATACGTACACACATACTGCATAGGGTTATCTCAAGTGGGGATCAAAATCAATTATTGTCTTCTGATGAAGTGACCAATTGTCTTGTGACCGTGTCATAAAGGGGATTCCGATCCCGATTTCGATCTGTCCAAAAGTAGGAATAGACTACAAACGGTGGCCCAGAAGGTTTTTGAAAGAAATTTTGCGGAAGATACACAGATTTTCGAGAAAAAAAATGAAAGGAAGGAAACTACGCAGTGTATTTTTGCGCCGGGCGGAATAACGCGTTGTAAAACGAAACAGGGCAGAAAATGGCAAGAAATCGGGAGAAAACCAGGAAAACATTGTTTTTGTGACAATATGCTACCAAAAGACACAAACGGGACCATGGAGCAAAATAGGAGTGTTGGGCGAGGAGAAGCTGGGAAGAACGTATCATAAAACTATAAGAACGGGGTGAAAAATCGCAAGTAATTGTAAGAAAATCAGTAAAAGACATTGGTTTTGTGGCAATACGCTACCAAAAGACACCAACGGGACCAGGGGTGAAATTGGACTGTTGGGCGGGAAGAGACTAAAAAGAACGCGTCATAAAACAAGAAACAGGGCTAAAAATCGCTAACAATCGTAAAAGAAAACATTGACAAGTAAGAATAAATCACACGAAACGGGAAGAAAGTCGCAAGATAAGGCAGTCGACGCGTGTAAGGAAGGAATGGAGTGCAAGGAAAAAACGGAAGAGCCCAAAAAAGGATAACAACGCATGGAAAGTATATCCCGCAAAAGCATAAAAAGGAGGTAAAGTACGTTTAAAAAGAAGGAATAAAACACGAAAAACGGGAAAAAAAGTCGCGAAAAATAGGTACCCACTCAGCAAGAAAACATCTCTGTGACATCACTTACATGTTCAAGTCACAACTGCGATGTTAACAAAAAAGTCTCTGCGATATAAAAAAAACCTACTTTCGGGTAAAAATGTTGTATGGAAGTAAGAGCGTGTTGAATTTTAAAACTCGGAAAAAGTTGTGTGAGTTACTTGTATTTCCGATTCTCCACTATTGTGTTACAGTCTATTATCCATTTTTAGATCTAGTTACCAAGAGTCGAGTTCAGATGGTGCAAAACACCTGCTGCAGATTTGTTTGCAACCTCCGAAAGTATGACCATATATCCCTTGCGTTCCGTCGCCTTTGTTGGATGAATGTGGATGAAACATTTAGATTTCACTTGCTCGTTTTCGTTCACCGTTTGATACTCACCTCAGCCCCGACCTACCTCCGCAAAAAGATAACTTTTCGAAGTGTGCTGCATGACCGAGACATTCGCTTCGGCAACACTCTTTCTATGCCCAGACATCAGACGGCTATGTTTCGGAAATCTTTTTCATTCAATGCTGTTAGGTTGTACAACTCACTTGGGGCGGAGAGCAAACTGCTTAATGTCAAGAACTTTAGAGGGTACGTAAAGGCAAGGATTCTGTCAGAGCGGGCAACATGACAGACTCGACTACTGCCAGTTTAAGTTTCAAACGATTTCAATTTTTCTTTTTTGTTGAGATGTACCTATATTATTAGCAGAGTTATTAGCTAACATAGTTTTATTTTGTATTTTCTATTTAGTTATTTATATGTATTCACTAGAATTTGCGTTTTGTTTTTTACTTGGTTAACCCATTACCGCCCACGGATACCATATGGTATCAGCTGACATTGTGTCAAATTCTGGATTCTTTTTTTTCATCTTAATGCAAATAGCGCGCAGCACCAACTTTACTTGGCTCAGATTGAAATTTGCTATCCGCTGATACCGTTGGCAGGCCTGCCGGACGTGAATTTGTGTTATAGTGAGCGCCTATATTCCACAGTCAGCTGACAAACCTAAAAAACATGGACATCCGCTGGGCGTGAGTAAATTTTACTGGTGAATTGTGATTTTTTTTTATACTGCTTGGTGTATGGCAAACAGTAATGATCATAGATTGTTTTGATGTGATTGTTTCCGGAAAAGCATTTTTTATAACGGCCCAATAGCTCGAGCTATTCGATGATACCATATGGTATCACTGGGCGCTAATGGTGTCAAAATAGGTCTAAGATGGCGAGTTCCCTTGAATGTTGCAAGCCTGGATTTTCACTGGCGCAAGCATTGGATATGTTAGATGGGAACGACGAAATGGCAGATCAAGCAGAACAAATCTTTTTTGAGCCGCCTGAAGTTAGCCAAGTCACCGATGAAGACTCAGGCGACGAAGACGAAGACGAAGAAAGTTTTTTCAAAGAAAGTGAGAGGCGAGAGTGAACATGTCATCGAGAAAACCGATGGTGTACTTCTTGTGAGATGGAAGGACAATGCCGTTGTTACTATGGCTCCAACCAGTGCAGGAGTTCTCCCAGTGGGAAGTGTCAAACGGTATTCTCAAGGTGAGAAACGGCATGTAATGGTCAATCGTCCAAACTGCATTGCTCACTACAATGCCAACATGGGTGGAACGGATCTTATGGATGGAGGAGTGGCAAACTACAGGGTAGGCATACGTGGTAAAAAGTGGTATTGGTCCATCTTTACTTGGCAGATAGATGCTGCTATCCACAACGCCTGGACTTTGTACAGAAAAAACCATAAGAATTGTTCAAATTTGGATTTTCGAAGGGAACTCGCACAAGTGTATCTCACCCGTTTTGGTCAGGCTGCTAAAGGTCCCGGGCGAACATCTCTTCCTCGAATGGTTCTTCCGGCTCTACGCTAGGATGGTGTAAACCATTCTGTTATCCCGTGTAACAGACGGCGCTGACGCTGTGCTGGGAATGGCTGCAAAGTCTTTGGCAGAACCATGTGCAGAAAGTGCAACGTTGGATTATGCGTTCGTTGCTTTGAAAATTACCATACAGTTTGAAAACTATTGTGGTGAATTGAATTTATATTTTTTCAATGATAAAACATTACTTCCCGTTCTAATCAATACGTGATTATGTTTTCAAAAAAAATTAGGAAAAAATTTGAAAATCCTGAACTTTGACTCCTTTAACGCCCACCGATACCATATGGTATCAGCATTTTTCTACTAGAAAAAAACATTTTTTCTTCGTAAAAAGCACATTATAGTCCTACAATAAGCTAATGAACAAGAGATTATCGAAAAAAAATAAATTTTGGAAAAAAAATTAATCTGGGCGGTAATGGGTTAAGTGTCAGAATAGCTTTAAGCTAAACTTCGCCAAATAAAGCCGTATTATTATTATTATTATTATTATTATATTGAGTGGACATTTCTGTTACTTCTTATGTCCGGGTAATAGACCTTTCCAAATTTGCGCTTGTCCTTTTCTATTATGACGTCATGATTTTGCGTAGATTGGGACAACTGTCAGTATGCAGTCATCTCATAGTGGAAGTGTCAGAGGCATAGGCAAGCACCGAGCGTAGAAAGGAAAGACTTATTACTAAAGTGGTTATTCATTGCTGTGTTAGGTACCTTGTGCGAAAATAATCTGAAGAAGCCTCATGTTTCCATGTACAATTTTACGAAATACACGCTGGGGCTTGAGAGTTGGAAAAACAAAATTTAACCAGACAAAACACGACCCATTTTGTGCAAGAGAACCCCAGGGCTGTTCAAACTTTCATCTGGCTTCTCCTTCCTACGGAACCACTCGTCGAAGTTTCTACCCCTGGAACTGTAAGAGTGGCGCACAGTATTTCTGGTGGCATCATTCAAAATTGAGTTCTGCTGAAGTTTTGATGGACCAGTATCCATCAAATTTGTCTTTTCCGCTTAGCACTTGTCATAAATCAGGGCACTGAAAGTCCTTCAACTGCGATAATGAAGTGGTGAATCCTCTGCAGCTACTAATTCTACAGATAGATAAACAGTAAGTTTTCTAGATACAGCTTTGCCGGAATGAATACGCATTAGTATTTCCACCCGTCTTCACTTTCACTATGACTTCTTCTGATACTCTGTTTCTCCATCTGGCAAGATTTTCTTCCAGTGTGCACTTCACTGGTGATTTCTTCATCGTTTTTTCCACCAAAACAAACAGAGATTTTGAGGACCTGCTCATGACGTCTGGAATCTGACATTAACATGACATCATGCAACCGCGAAATGTGCGCAATGCGCGAAATATTTTGCGTAGATTGGGACAACTGTCAAAACCATTCTCTATCCTTAATTTTTGGAAAGGTCAATTAGAACATGAATGAGATATCTCAAAGATGTCCAAATGTGACATATACTATCTACATCGCTATTCCACATCTCGTAGATATCACTTTTTGACGTACATGATACGTCGCATTTTGAATGTGTATTTTTAAATAAAAATTAATTTTTCACCACTTTTCAACATAGTTTTATGTCATAGGAGGAGGTTCCGCACCTATTTTTACTAATTTTCACAATCTATACAGCACGTTTTTTCCCTAAGAAAAGTTCTTCTTCTATGGCGTCCTCCGCAGGATTCGAACCTGGATCCCCACAAGTGATGGTTAGAGGCACTGCTGCCGATTCGTCTAAGCTACCAACTTGTCTACTACAGTATATTTAAACAGCGCACTTGATGTTCAGGGATGTTTCTCGGAATATTTCATTAGGACTCCAAACGATACACCGAGCCCAAAAAGCCTCGCTGGGGCTCGAAACGTTACAGCAAGGCACAAGGGACTCCGTTGGGGCCCCGGACATTACAATAAGACATGAACGGGAGTCATCAAAGTATTCGAAAGCACAATAAAACAGAAAGGGGCCCATTTTGGGGTTCCGAAGAACGCAAAAGCAGACACAAGGGTTCACTAAAGGTGCGAAAGTCACGACAAAATGCAAGAAGGCCCAGTTGGCTTTCGAAGAACACAAGGAGACACAAATGGGGCACACTATTTCCGAAAGTCACAAGCACAAGAAGACACAAAAGTTGTTCCAAACGACACTTGAAGACATAAGAGGGCCCGCAGGGCCTCACACTAAACATGAAGACATAAGGCTGTTCTGGCATCACACACATGAAATAGAGGACAAAACTATTGAATAAATATTTTTCGACACACAGAGCTTAACGATGACAGCCCGCGAAATTTGTAAAATCTCTCAGTGACTACATCTCATTGACGTCAGTGAGATGTTACACTTCGGCAAGTTGAAAGCAGTAACAATGTGATGTCCGGTAGATGTCTCATGTGTAATGTTCAATTCAAGTTTATTTCGAAACATCTCTGAGACATAACATCGTATAACATCGCGGATGAACATCACAGAGATGTGAAAGTAACGTTCATTGTGATGTTATTTTGTGACATGATTGAGATCATCTCATTTATGAAACATGACATGCTATGCTGAGTGGGTAGTTGACGCGTGTAATTTCTCTATTTGCCTTTCAAATCATGTTTTTATTAATGCCAATAACGTACTGCGCTATGTGAAGCACATGCATCTTCACATTTTTCGCATAGCTCCTTGAAACGTCAATTGTCAGAAAAGAACAGCGAGAAGAGAGTGTGGTTACCATGGCGACCAGCAAGAAAAGTGGACATTGTTCAAGTGCGAAAATTGAATAGTTCACGTTAGTAAATCGCATTCTCCCGTACCTAGATCGACTCAAAATTATGGCATGAGGAAGGGAATAATGGTAAAATTGTTACTGTGAAATGTACGGCTTCGGGTTCCCTTTATGACACGGTCACCTACTTTTTACTTGGTATAACCTCCTGGGTTAAACTTTCACCGGCGTGCAGTTTACTCCAGGTCCAGATCTATTCCCGAAAAGTGCTATTTCGCTTTCGTCAAACTGGCCTTCACTCGAGCACTCACCCTGATTCTCTCATTCGCAACGATTCGCAAAACAAGAAAGGGAAACAGGGGTGACATCCATTACAGGTCGTCTTGAATGGGATAATACAGAATTCTGCTTTAACGATATCAAAAATTTGTCGATCTATCAATACGAAGTATTTCCTTACTATTTTCAACTAGAGCTGGCCAACAAATCAAGCTTAGATATTAAAACATTGATCCAAAGACATCATATGACTTCAAATATCAGAAAAGTGTCCAAATTGAGAAGAAATTTCCACGAAATCTCCACGGATCTCCATAAAACCTCCACGGATCTCCACGGATCCCCACGGATCTCCACGGATCACCACGGATCTCCACGGATCTCCACGGATCTCCACCAAACCTCCACGGATCTCCACGGATCCCCACGGATCTCCACGGATCTCCACCAAACCTCCACGGATCTCCAAGGCAAGGGACAGAAAACCTCCACAGTGGTTAACCCCTCGTAGTGGACTTTCATATCATCTTGTTTCGTAAAAATGTCTATTCTCCAAAAATACTTTCAATCCCGTCCTTCATCCCCTATCCCTGTTTCTGAACATCATATTCGAAATAAATACTGGAATTCATATCAATTTTTATTTCATCCTTCAAATAGTCGCAGTAGCTAGAATAAGAGTGTGACATAATATTTTGCTTTGATTGAACAGCTTTCGCTCCAAATGACATAAAATTCTTCAATCTAAAGGTGGGTTCAGTCAGATTGGTTTTAGTTTTAGTCGTAGTCGTTGTCGTAAATTTGAAAGTAGAAAGCACGCGTCATATGCGCGGCGTTCATACAGAGTTTTAGTTTTAATTTTAGTCGTAAGAATTCCGAACTTTGTCGTATGATGCCGACTTGCAGGTTGCGTAATTACCGGTATAATGTATGAGCATGGATGGTGATGGTAATGGATTGTATGTATCAATAAAAAAATAGCATAAGCATTTGCTTCGATTTCAGAGGAGTTGTACTCCTGATAAATGTAAGCAAATATCTATTTATGCTTATTTTTTTACGAGTTTTTATATTAATACTACCCATTATGAACACGGACCGTATGAAGATGAAGGTTCGCGCAGTATCATTCGAGCTCCTATTGGTCAATTCTTACGACTTAATCTTGCTGTATGAACGCTCTTCTCTGTTACGACAACGACTAAAACTAAAACAGCGACTAAATAAGCTGACTGAACGCACCTTAAACTATAAGTAGAGGTGTATCCGTACAAAAGAAAAAAGTTAGGAACTATGTAGGTACAGGTAAACATAATTAACCTGCTGTAAAGTTGAGACTTGATAGGAGCACCAATATTTTTAATAATAATCCAGGCAAAAAATCATTCAATCAAATGTATGTCTCACCCTGCTGTGAGGGTGCTAACATAAGCATAATAGTGAAAGTGAATTTTGAGAGGGGATTCACAATCAGATGCAGAGAATCCGACCGTAGACCTTCTCCTTCATTTTCAAGATTTATTTCGAATATAATGTTCAGAAACAAGGATAGGGGATGAGAGACGGGGTTGAAATTATTTTTGAAGGATAGACATTTTTACAAAACAAGATGATATGAAAGTCCACTATTTCCATTCATTTTGTTTATGACATGGAAGAATGTTTTATGAGTCATTGTAGTCAACTTCAACCCTCTGTGGGGTGGAAACTGGTCATACGAATGAGTTTTCCCTTGGTAATCTTGTTTAGCGTAACTGGTAAAGCACAATATCAGAAATTCAGCCGAATTGACCGATGGTTTTTTTTTCAATCCCACCCCCTATTTGGGGGTTGGAAAAAAAAATTGTGCCAAAATTAGTAATTCGACAAAATAGAACTATCTGCATGACTTTCAAACGTAATTTCGAATTTGATACTCACAAGTAGGGGTTGGGGGTGAGGGAGGGGGTTGATTTTTTCACAAAAGAAAAAGGGAATTGTCATGAGCCATATGTGTCAATAAGGACGTTGAAATGTTCTCACTTACGTTGGAACATATTTTTTTACCTTGAAATAACCCATTTCCAACCCCTTATAGAAAAAAAACTGTCCATTTTTTTGGGTAACGGACGATGGTTTTTGGCTCGTGTCAAATTGGGCTACAACATATAAAAAAATTAGGGAATTTGACCGAGACCCATTTCCCATAAGAATCGTGCGGGGTCCTTTACGAAAAATTGGAGATTTATTAGAGCACATCATAATCACGTAGGTACTTACGATATCCGGACGTCATCAAAAACCAAAATTGCTTTATCATAATGTGTATTTTAATCCGGTAGTTTTCCGTCAGATCAAATACCTAACTTTGAAATAAAAAAATTATTTTCGAAAATACATAAACATAACATAAAAACAAATAAACATTCTAACAAAAATAAATGCGAGACCAAAAAAAAAAGCTTATTCTTGATATAGTTGAATGATCGATTGATCGGTTATTCGCACTTAGACAGGAACGTAATCGTAGGGTTTTTTTGAAGGCTTCCGTTTTCGTCCTCCGCGCCTTGCACTTCCTTTTCGCGTCGCTTTTTCATTCCACTCTTCATCAACATTTCCCAATTCCTCTTGTGCTGTTCTCTCGAGTGTTCTCTGCGTTTCAGTTTCTTGAATTTGCTCACCTTGACTCTCTGATGCTTGCCTTCTTTCTGCGTCTTCCTCATTGTTTTCTTCTGAACGATTCAATTCCCCAGGTCTAGTTGAAGATGAAGCATTATCATCTCCACCTTGCTCCATATAGCTGTTTTCCCCTTTTCTTTCCCTCTCTTCATCATTTTCTGACGAAGTTTCCGGGGGATTCGTTCCCGTCTTTCTTCTCATGATTAGAAAGTTCTCATCATCAATTCTCGATCCATCATCAGTCAATGAATCCTCCAATTCACTTATGTCCTCCTCTCCACCACTCTCGGAGTCTTCATACTCGGAATAATACTGAATATATACATATATACTGAATATCGATATAGGTTAGGTAGGTTAGGTACACACCTACCTAATTACGACGAACCCTCGAAGTCCTCGGAAAAGCTTAATTAGCTGACGGATTGGTAATATATTATCAAGAAATTGAGATTTTGCAGGTAAACTTACCTTTGAAAATAGAGGTTCTGTCATTAGGTTGAGCCCGTAAAGCACAAGGCAACACCGCACTAGCACCACCACACAACCGCATGCGCGCCTTGTCTACAGTGAGATTTCAATAAATTTCCAATTTTTCCAAATTTTTCCGAAATTTTTCGGAAACATTTCGGAAATTTTTCCAAAAAAATAAATTTCCGAAATTTAAAAACACTAATCACGAGTCGCAAAAATGTTCCGTCTATCTGCAGAGGAAATGCGTAAAAAATGTGTTCCAAAAGTGGTCCGAACGATGAACGCTAAATGAAGCCAGAGCAGCCAACCGCAAAGTTTTGGGGATTTTCTATATTCCAGATTTGGAAACTCAAAAACAAAATCTCACAGTCGACTAGAATCACGGTACAAGTGAACATACTATAATAATTGGTTTAGGACAACGACCTCCCCTCCCGCACCCCCCTCCCTTGAACTAATGACTAATGACTTTGTTTTAGCGTGCATCAACTGCAGTTATTCAGATTTCTATCTTGATTGAATTATGAAGTACAAGAGAATTACGTATTATAATGACAAATGTTATAAAGAGGAGCTTCACTGAATAATTTGTTGCAGCATTCACCTGAAGCTCGACCTGAAGTTAATAGAGGTTGCCTAATCGTGGAATGGAAAATCTATTTGAAGCTGCTCGTAAAATTACCTGGACTCCATAGAAGAAGCTTAACAGGTAAAATTGGGAAGGTCTACCTATTGCTGATGATTCAAGTTTACCTACTTGGTATATGATATGTACAGGATGTTTCAACGATAATAGCAAAAAATTCAATTGTGAGTAGATCTCGTGAAAATATGACAGAAACCTACATACCATCTTGCAAAGTTCGGCCAATGACGAAGATACAGTTCTTCAACTACCGCAAAAGTTTCTTACCCCACTGATGAATCCCCCACTGCTCCAAAGATTGAAATCTTTCAGTACTTCGTTGTTATCGTCCTCAGTGTTATTGTTAAAAAAAAACCGACGGCAAAAACCTGCTAATACCTAACCTAGCTGTTGATGCAGGGCAAAAAAAAAAAGTTTCTTCTACCCAGGGCCGATTCTGGCTCGTCGGCCGCCCTTGTGCGAAAAATATTTGGCCGCCCGCCAGCTGTAACCCCGCAGCAATTTTCTAGCAGGAGCGTCCGGGCCCCCTAGAAATTGCGCCGCAGGCGTTTTTTTTCACTTTTGCGGGCCTGAAACCGCCAAAGCCCCCCTCATTTTAAACAAAATTATGAACAATTCTGATCTATTTTGCGTTGAGGATCAAGGTGCGTCCATGATCACCTCACTGCATATCCCTCGGCATACCCTATAGATGAGTTTTTAGGCACCTATACCAATTCATAGGTAAGTATATTGATTTTGTAGTTGAATAGAATCAGGAAAAGCTGTTCAAATAAATGGTTGTTTATTTATAAAAAGGCAAAACCCAGAAGAAGGTCATATAATCATTGGTAAAATACCTATAATCTTGAAAACACAACAACTTGCAAAATTCTGAAAACAAAAAGAACTTATGACGAACCTCATACATATTTGGTATATAAAAGGTAAGTACCAGGTCTATGAGTAGTAGGTACTAGGTATACCTATACCAAGGGTCGGTATTTCCATTCCCTCAAAAAGTTTTGAATAGGCTAATAAACCCTGCGTAGAGCGTAGAGCGTAGAGCGCAAAGTTCATCAGCCAAACAGACTATCCGAAGTGTTACCAAGAGATGAAAACTCTTGCCCTTCCTCAGATACGTATCTGAGAAGGAAGTCTGATATCTATAATAGTTGACGCAGGGCGGCCGCCTCGCCTTCATTCTTGACAACCTGTTGTATTTTTTCGGCACTGAAAAATCACAATTTACGCAGGGCGGCCGCCTTCGGTCTCGAAAATCATAATATCCGTTTCTTTTTCGACACTCAGTTTTTCGTTAGAAAAAATTGGGCGTCTTCTCGCCGCCCTTGAATTTTGGCCGCCCTTGTGCAGGGGCACTCCCAGCACACCACTCAGAATCGGCCCTGCTTTTACCTGTTTCTTTCCTTTCCGTCTTTTGGGAATAAGAGAAATTCATGTTTGCCGCTCATCGTAGTGTTTGAAATCTATCAATCTTCAGACGCTCATCGGCTCATCGACATCCGTCCGTCGTCTACCAAGTACCAATTATTATCTGCGTTGCCAACCGAACCGTTATGCTTTACTCACCTACCGGGGTCACTGTTACATAATACACCCTGTATATTATATCCTCTCGTACACGCTCCATCACATCGTTTTCCACAGGTGGATAGGTGTCAAAGTTGACGGTGCGGTGTAGCGAGGGTGGAGGCTGAGGACTCATTTCCCACGCGGGCTCTCTGCGTGAATGGCTAATTTGCTTTTAATTGATCGATAATTACTTGGTCGTTGATTAAAACTGTTTGAAACTGGGATTAAAACGAAATCGAGCTTGGAAATGGGGGTGGCTCGTTAAACTGGTGAACTGCAGCAAATTGGAAGACGAGAGAGACGTCTCTAGAGAGTAGGTAGCTACCTACTTATACTCTGAGCAAATATACCTCGAAATATATCTAAATAGGTATACCTGGGGCGTGATAATAACTTTTGTTCTTGAGCATGAGTCTTATTATTCAGTTATTTATGACATTCATGAACTATTCAAATCAAATTTCCAGCAAGTTTCCAACTTTTACGATGTGGAAATACTTATCTTAAAACTGAGATTCAAACTGGAATTAGGACCGTAATATTATGACATTGGAGCATTTCTTTCAGAATTTCAGCTTCCATCTAATTTGGCAAAAAAAAAATCAGTTTCTCATGCATGAACATTGCACTAGATGATAGGGGAACCGAACATTTATTTCTAATTTCTACATCAATGTACATTCAACCATGATGCAACGGCAGTTGATATTGTTCAACGCCTCATCGTTGAGCACCAAGTTCTGCCGCAACCATGCCTTCCTTTCCTTCGGAAAACTAGACCACCGACTCCAGAATGGCCGTCACATTTGCAGCGAGATTCCGCGTCGGGTCGTCAAACTGCAAGGCAACCAGCAGGTAAGTGATCACGTTGCCGACAATCTGCAAAATAAGCAATGACCCCGCATCAATTTTGCGCCGTGAGAGCAGGGCGTCACGACGCCCATTCAGACTTACAGGTGCCAACAGCCACGGACCCACTCTTATGACGCCGAAGGCGCTCAAGTATCCGGCCTTGCCGTTCCATTGCAGCAACAAAGTCTGCACCTGCAACATAAAAAAGGTCAGCAACGTGCGCCCTCAACCCTCACTGAAGACGTTATTACTATCAAACACGGCAGTGTGTTCTGATAAGACTCTCTCGATTATTTGATCATCTATTGAGGAAGGAGTTGGACTGGTGGAATAAGGCGTTGCGTAATTAATTCAAGCGCCAGCAAGTTTATTCCTCGACAGAAAACCATCACACAGATCTCTTTCGGAAGCTATAAGAACTTGAATATGGAATGATTATAAAAACATTTTCTAGATTCAAAAATTATTTTTTTTTAATTTGAATTTCTTAGTACCTGCCTGCAGTTTTCAAAAACATTTGAATGGTAAATTTCTGTCAAAAAATAGTCCGCTGGAATTGATTCCGCAACGCCTTATTCCGCTTTAAATGCAAAATTGTAACATTGGTGTCAGAAGTAGGATAATTGGAAAGTAATTTGGCCTGCGATTTGGACAATTCCAGAAATGATCCCCTTTTACAGAAGGGAAATAATACTGGTGAAACCAGCGTGATAGAACCCGTACTAACACTAAACAAGTAGCAAAGTCCTCACGGGGTGAGTCTCATGAGCGCATTTTCGGAGTACAGATGAGTACACTGTTCACTGGGGAAATTCTACTGGTCGAACCAGCGTGATAAAACCCGTATCAACACTAAACAAGTAGCAAAGTCCTCACGGGGGTGAGTCTCATAAGCGCATTTTCGGAGTGCAGATGAGTACACTGCTCACTGTTGCCTGAAAACAAATTCTCCTAAAAGTACCACAAGAAATCATGAATCCTTATGAAAACACGAGTGGTCAATAATAAATGAAAACAACAGAATGACATCAACCAAAACTAGAAAATGTCCTATAAGTAAGAATTATACCTATATCGATCACAAGCACGGAGCCAAAAGCAGCTTGATGAACCGCAGCACCGCCACCGCTCATCACTACCACTAGTACCTGTAGGTTGGGAAGGACACTATCTGGTTTGGGCGAATTTTGGGTCCGGCGCAATACGTTTTTCTCAAATCGTGGTCGATTAGCTGCCGTATTTGCTTATATCAAATCGAAATGTTCCTAAGATAGTGATTTTGAACATTTATGCATGATTTTTCACTCTCCGGTTGTTTTCGAAGTGATTAATTTCAAGAAGAGGAAAAGCTCATAACTGGGCCTAGACTCACATCAAGTAGGTAGTAGGTAGGTTTTGAAATGTCGATAACTTTTTTATTTTTCAAAATATTCAAATAATTCTTTTTTAATATTGAAGAAGAAACATGGGAAATCTGTTATGAAACGTGTGGAAAATCATATTCATTGAATGTTGCCCGCATGCCTCTACACAAAAACGCTTTTTTTCTGGCCGTTACTACCCGAGACGGCCGCTCACCCTGGCTTTGACTAGGAATAACTGCATTAGGTGCAGAACTCTACTCAGATGCTCTTTTCTGCTCGTAGATCGCTTTCTTTAGAAAAATTTCAACTGATATCAAAAGTAGATTGCATTGGGCGTCGTGCAGGCCTATTTTCAAACTCTACACGGTTTCGGTTTTCCGACGGTGATTTGTTCAAAATGAAACTTGCACATTTCGTGGATAATTGGAAAAAATGCAGTGCGAATTTCGACCTGCGGTAAGCCACACGAAATATTTATTTTAGGTGCAGACTTGCTGCATGTTATAGTTAGGGAAAATATTGAATTAAGTTCTGAGGAGGAAATTTTTGAAATCGGACTAACG
Source organism: Anaspis maculata (assembly GCA_949128115.1). NCBI lineage: Eukaryota > Metazoa > Arthropoda > Insecta > Coleoptera > Scraptiidae > Anaspis > Anaspis maculata. Next base: position 89,909,788 of record OX421963.1, read on the forward strand.
GATTTCGAGTGTTCCTCCGTGGAATAACTGCAAATTTTCAACTTTTCGACCCGTAATCAGATTTTCACCAATTGTTTTTTAAACGAGACGTGACTGGTTCTTGAACATTTCCCGACAATTTCTGTCAACATTCTCTCAATTTTCCAAAGGTTTCCTTTCTACTAGAAAATGCAAAATTGGCCTAGCTTATCGGAACCGGACTTGAATGGTAAACTTGAATGAACCTTCAACTACTGACGATTTTTACAGTGATATTGTAATGGTACGCCCCTCTACCCCCCATTGACATTTCACGCGATTGGCCTCTGATCATTGGAATCCTACGTTGTCCGTTTTTGTTCGCGCCTTAACCCTTTGATCCGCTTTTGTTCATGAGGTGAACGACCCGAGGGGGAAGAAGGTGGACTTCAATGAAACACGCTCATTGCACAGGAAATTAATTTACTCAAAACAAATAAGTGCGAAGTGCAAAATTAGTCTTTTATGATTCTTTTCTCAAAACACCTAACCTGTGACTGACAGAATGAACAAAATGTACAAAATGAACAAAATGAACAAAATAATAAGACAATTGAAAAACAGCACAACAAAATATAACAAACTGTCAAGTCAAAGAAAATGGAGAGTGACGGATTCGGAAAAGAGCACTCATGTGGAAGAACCCAGTCGAAGAAACCACTGAGTTAGGCTCAAAGAAAAAGGTTCTCAAACATGTGACAAAATGTAAAACTCACTGAGACTTTGCTCTCCCTACCGCAACGCAGCAAATTACGCAAAGTAACGCAACACAACGCAAAGTAACGCAAAGTAACGCAAAGCAACGCAAAGTAACGCATAATAACGCAAAACAAAAGGTCGCCACACTCATACAAACACACACAAAACAACAACTGAAGACACGTTAGTAGACAGGGCATAATGAACAAAACACTACAATACAACTACAAAATAATACTGAATGGCGGGACGGTGGGCGTATCCCGTGTCCGAGGACACTGAAAGAGAACCTAACCCACAAAAGCTGACATTTGCCTCGTTACGCGAGTCGCAAGCGACTAAGTTGCAACCAATCAAACGTATCCGCTATTGCTGTCCCAGTCCATTCCCCGACAGGTGACATAAAATCATCTCATAACAAACAAAGCAAAATCAATTAACATGACACCCCAACAAAAAGTACCGTACAACCTGCTTGGACGGTAGGACCCAATGACACATGTACAAAACAAAACATTGAAAACAGTCAAGTTAGGTTGAGCGGAAGCGGGTGATGACACGAAATACGACTTTCACGGTATTCAAGAAAATATTAGTAACATAGGTACATCAAGGCTCGATCATACTCGCAAGCGCCATTTGCAAAATCTCAGGGGGTAATTCGAAGTAAACAAACAAAAAGGATAAATATTTGAGAACCGGAACAGACGGAGGGCTCTGAATATTGTCACAAAGATTATGACAGATCAAAGAGACAGCACTGACATTAAAAAGGAGTTGACTACAAATCTGTACATAAAAATGACAACATAAAAATATCGCAGATAATGACGTTCAGCAAAAATTTGACACAAAATTACAGTCAAGTGCACACATGAAAAACAAATTACATACAAAAAATTACTAATCTGACCATAGAATTATGACATAAAATTCAAACAGACAAATTTAATGCAATAAACACCTCACATTGAATGATTCCAGTCGAAAGCGGCATGCGTGCCTTTAAAATGATCTGAGCGCATGTTTCCATAAAAAGGACGTACATCTAATTTAATTCGGCAGTGAATAATCAATTGAAACCAATTAGTGTTCAAAAAAAAAACGACAAACGAATACACAATTAATTGAAAATACTACAAAAATTAATATTTACCTACAAAACACACGCACAACACAGCCTCTTCGAGAAACTACCCGCATCTTTCTGCCTCCGTGCTGTTCTAGTTCCTCGCTTCTGTGCCCGCAGACGGAAAGGCCACCCTCCTTTAAAGTAATAAAATCTCGTCGCTCGACCCATTTACAGTCTTAGGACGGGCGACACTATGGTCGAAAGTCCCAAATGTGACCGCATCAAAACTGCCCGACCATGGGTAAACACACGTTCGCATTTTTGTGCCTGTTTCGTTAAAAGGGGAATTTTTAAAACTTTGCGTGGCTTATAATAATTATACATTTTAATATGGTAAAATAAGGTGAAATCCCACAATATTATTCGGAAAAAGCTTTGTGGTTTTCAGGAAAATTGTCTTGTTTTTGCTTCTAATTTCAATAATTGATCACAGCTTGCCTATCTTCATGTCACTTGGTCCTTTAGAATTGTTATTGTAGGATTTTCAGAGAGCAGAGAAGGTAGGTATTGAGATGAGATAACTTTTGAATTTTACAACATATTTGAATAATTCTTTTTCAATTTTAAAGAAGGAACAATAGTAATTCGTTACGTTATGTGTGGGAAATCATATCCATCAAACGCTGTCTGCATGCCTCCACACAAAAACGTCTTTTTCTGGCCGTAACTACCCGAGACGGCCGCTCACCCTGGCTTTGACTAGGAATACCCGCTTTTGGTACAGGAACTCAATTTGTTCTTTCCTGCTTTCATATTAACTTTTCTTGGAAATTTCCAACTGATCTCGGAAGTAGATTGCATTGGGCGTCATGTATGCCTATTTTTGAACTCGACACGGTTTCAGTCTTACGACGGACATTTGTTCAAAATGAAACATGAGAAAACTGCTGTCGGCCGCCAGTTTCATGGAATATTTGGCCCCCTTGTGTCTTCAATACCGTTTGAAGTTCTGTTGAGCCCTCCCTTTGTGCCTTTATGTGATATTCAGTCCCAAATCGGGGGCCGCCTTGTGTCTTCAAGTATAATTTGGAGCCCTAATGAGCCCTCTTTTGTACTTCATATGACTTCCAGAATTCCAATAAGCCCTCATTTGCCATCTTTGTGCTACCTAGGCTCAATTGGACCCCCCCTTATTGCTTCTTCAATGTGATTTGAAGCCTTGCTCTGGCATTTTCCGTTATTTTCAGAGCATAATAATCACCTTTGTGCCGTCATGTCATTCGGAGACCTTTCGGGTCGCCTTGTGCCCCCCTGTATAGTTAAGAAGGCCTATAATCAGCCCACTTATGTTTTCATCTCGGTTTTTATTGACTTTCAGAATACCAGTAAGCTTCTCTTTTGTCTTCTTTTGTTATATGAAGCCCCTTGGACCCCCTTGTATCACCAGGATCGTTTGAAGCCCTTCGTTTGGAGCCCTAAGGAGCCCAGCTCTTGAGACCTATCGGGCCCCCTTGTGTCCTCAAGTGTGTACGGAGTCCCACTTAGCCCACTTAGTTTTAATTGGCTACAAGAATAAGTACAATAAGCCCCCTTCTCCCTTCATTACCTTCATTTGTAGTTAATATAAAGCTCGATCCATTGAGCCCCCTTGGCCCCTTTAGTCCGGGTACTAAGGGACAAATTCAAGTGAAACTGTGCACTTGGTGATAAAGTTTTGAGACTTGGCACGCATGTTCTTTGAATGATTCTCAACAAACCTGGATGTGGGGCAGACTTGACAAGTGGCGTATACCGGGTGAAAAACAAAGTTGAAAAATTGAAAAATTGTATCTGAAGAACCAAATACGCTGGAGTCTTGCAAATCACCATATTTAGGTGTAATTTAATGTTGATGAAGCTCCCGCAAACAGTTTTGAAATATCTTGTTTCTTCTCTGAGATATTTTAAAAAACGTAAAAATGCTCGAAAAACGGCTTTTTACCCATAAATCAGCAAATTTCAAAGATTTTGAGGTGAAACTAGGTATTTCTACAATGTGTGACGGAAGAAATAGGATAAGATCAGGAACCAATTTCTACGCCTCCTATTTTAAGAAATACGATAGTCAACTTTATGTCGTCTTCACGGCGGCCATTTTGAATTTTTCTGTGATTGGATATTTCAAAACGTGGTCGGCAATTGTGAAGGAGACTACATTGGACCATTATATACAGAAAAAGACATTCTGAAACAGGAACCTTTCTCAATGGACTGAAGAGGACTATGACTACTATGAGATTTTCATTTTTGTTAAAAAAGTGTAAAATTTGAGGTATTAGACGGCGCTCAAAAGAAATTTTTAAACTGATGATGGTGAATTTTGGCATTTTTGATGGTGAGATCTCGGAAAAGGTGAAGGTTTGAATTTCTGGTTGTATTTCACTTCTGCTAGTACCACGTCACCGGTCATCCAAACCGAAAATGTGTGAAACCAAGGAAAACTATAGATTTACAGATTTTAACTCTGATTTTAATTTACGAAAAAATCACTACTTTCTCTTGCAGAATGTCTTTTTCTGTATGTAATGGTCCAATGTAGTCTTCTTTACAATTGCCGACCACGTTTTGCAATATTCATTCGGTTACAAGAAAATTCAAAATGACCGCCGTGAAGACAACAGAAAGTTGACTACCGCATTTATGAAAATAGGAGGCGTAGAAATTGGCTCTTGATCTTATTTCATTTCTAACGTCACATATGGTAGAAATACCAAGTTGCACCTTGAAATCTCAAAAATTTGCTGATTTATGGGCAAAAAGTCGTTTTTTCGAGCATTTTTACGTTTTTCAAAATATCTCAGGGAAGAAACAAGATATTCCAAAACTGTTTCGGGCAGCTTCATGAACATTAAATTGCACATGGTGATTTATTTACAAAACTCTAGCGCTTTTGGTTTTTCAGATAGAATTTTTCAATTTTTCAACTTTATTTTTCACCCTGTATACGCTACCTGTCAAGTCTGCCCCACATCCAGGTTTCTTGAGAATAACTCAAAGAGCATGATTGTGTGCCAAGTTTCAAAACTTTATCATCAAGTGCAGAGTTTTTTCTCTTAGTACCCGGACTACTTGTATTTTTCTGTGTCATTCGGATCTCTACTGAGCCCTCTTGTGCCTTCATGTCGTGTCGTTTGGAGTCCCTCACGTTTTTTCGTGGCTTTCAGAGTTCCAGTGAGCCCCCTTGTACTTTCTTGCGTTGTTGGAAGCCCTAGTGTGAATCCCTTGTGCCTTAATGCGATATACGGAGCCCTACCGGGCTCTCTTTATGTCCGCAAGTGCAGTTTAGAGCCCTAATTTATCCCCTTACGTTTTTAGCGCAATTTTCGTAAGAAAAAGACGCTTATATGGCCGGTTTGTCTGTCTCTCTGCCCGTTTGTCTGTCCGTCTGTCTGTTCGTCTGTCTGTCCGTCTATCTGTCCGTCTGTCTATCCGTCTGTCTGTCCTTGCAGGAATTAAGAAGTTGTACTCCCCCTCCTCGGGAAATGAAGCTAAAGCCTTGAAACTTTTCCTGATGGATAGCTAATGCCACCAATGGGCTTTTTTTTTTCCATCCATACATAGTTAACATTATTATTATCATCATCATCAAAAAACAAAGATTTCATGTGCGCTTCTAAGAAGTTGAACTCCTCCTCGGGGGATGAAGCTAGAGCCTTGGAATTTTTTCCAATTGATAGCTGATATTCCCGAGGATCGCCAGTAGGCATTACTTTTTTTATAACTACAAAGGTATCACTATTATTATCAAAGTACTAAGATTTCCTGTGCACCTCTAAGAAGCTGAACTCCTCCTCGGGGAATAAAGCTAGAGCCCTGGAACTTTTTCCGATCCCTACCTTAGGTCATCAAGGGTGGCCAGTGGGCAGATTGGATTTCATGTTTGCGCCGCCATCTTGATCGCCATATTGAAATCTCTTATTAGTTGAACGATTTTCATGGAACTTGAAACTCACCCTTATTTCGTATGAACATTCTCATTTCCAAGCTGAATTTCCTGATTCTTCCGCCATCTTGGTCGCCATATTGAAATTTCTCATTAGTGGAACGATTGTTATCAAACGTGAAACTTACTCTTGTCTCGTATGAACATCCTTATTTTCAAGCCGGACCACATTTCTTCATTTCTATCAATGACAGATCTGCATTAAAAAAATGCGCTATTGCGAATCACGCACGTGAGGGGAGATATTCACTTGTTTAATTTTTTCGTGGCTTTCGGAGCATTTGTGAAACCTCAAGCCTTCATGTGATATTCGGAGCTCTATCGGGCCTCTTGTGTCCTCCAAAGAATATGAAGCCCTAATTAGCCCCCTTATTTTTTTCCTGGCTCTCAGGTAAGCCACCTTTTGCCTTCCTGTATTATCCAGAGCCCATTTGGCCCCCTTGTTTCTTCAACGTCCATTAAACCTTGATATGGGGGTCAACCGGATACATGACGGTTTGACGCGGCTGGTTGGGCTTACTGGATTTTTGAGGGCCAGGAAAAAACATACGGGGCTAATTAGGGCTTCATATTCTTTTGAGGACATAAAAGGCCCGATAGGGCTCCGAATGTCACACATGAAGGCTTGACGTGTTCACTAATGCTCCGAATGCCACGAAAAGATGTGAGGGGAGATCGGCAGAGCTTCAAGCGATATTAAAGGCACAAGGGGGCCCAAGAGGGCTTTATGTAATAAATGAAGGCGAAAGGGGCTTTACAAATTTTGATAGCTACGAAAAAACATAAGGGGACTAATGTGGGCTCCAAACTACACTTGCGGACATGAAGAAAGCCCGACAGAGCTCCGTAGTATATCGCATTAAGGCACAAGAGATTTACACTAGGGCTTCCAACAACGCAAGAAGGCACAAGAGGGCTCACTGGAACTCTGGAAGTCACGAAAAAACATAAGAAACGGCACATGAGGGCACAAGGGGGCTCAATAGAGATCCAAGTGACACGGAAAAATGCAAGGGGGCTCAGTAAGGCTTCAAACGATATTGAAGACACAAAGGGACCCAATGAATCGAGCTTTATGTAACAAATAATGAAGGTTAAAGAGGGCTTATTGGTACTCACTCTTGGAGCCAATAAAAACATATCTAAGTGAACTGATTAGGGCTCAGAATTTCATATAAAGTCATGAGGTGCTTACAAGAAGGCAGAAGGGGGCTTACTCCGGTTTACTGAAATTCTGATGGTAATGAAAAAACACAAGAGGGCTAACTAGGGCTCCAAATTACGCTTGCGGACACAAGAGGGTCCGGAAGCACTCCGTATATCACATGAAGACACAAGGGACACACACTGGAGCTTCCAGCAATGCAAAAGGGCAAATAAAAACAAATAAAATAAGAAAATGGCAGGCAAGAGTCTAATCAATAAAATAAGTAATTAACCAAAATTTTTCAAATCGCTATATCTTTGTACAAGATGAACCAATTTGGGTCGTTGTTGTTTTGGTTTGTAGAAAGAAATCTGGTCTTTCCCAAACCATCATTATAGTTACCATCGCAAGGATCGCAAGAATCGCAAGAGCGTTTATAAAAAAAGAACGAGCTCAAAAAATGGTATATTTTCACTTGCCCCCGCCCTCGCCCCCGCCATTTTGAATCTTGACGTTTCGTCCATTCTGTTATTTGACTCTTACACCCTATTCATTTGGCTATTCAGTGATACTAAGTTTGCTTAAATCGGAGAAATAACAAATATTTGGCGAGGAAAATAAAACAGTCAGGTTTTTGCTAGGCCCACCCAGTAGGTAGGTCCCTACTTTTATGATGAGTAACACTTGTATTCAAGGTGCATTCGAGAAAAAGTTTGAGATATCTAAAAATGGTTTATTCCACATTAATAAGCACCAGATAAGGAGGATGTGTGATAATTTTCAAGTTCCGACCTATTTTGGTTCATAAAACAGAATTTCTCGATTTTTGATCACCCTGTAGGCATCTGCAAAGGGGTTACCATCGTAGAGACACATTTTGAAATCAAGACATTGTCCATATGACAATCTTGCCGGATGGCATCGCGATACCACGAGTAGCAACTTTCAGGCCATTCCAAGCGATAACATCTATGTACGATTCATAGCATAGGATCATAATGACCTGGGATAGTGGAGAAGAAATTTTTTTTTTTGATGATGATCCCCACATGACTGTTCTTTGTAACTTTACTTTGCTTATTTGAAGATTGGCACCTCGATTGGCACCTTTCCAATATATGACCAAAAAATTGTGGAACAGTCATAAGGGCCTCGTGGGGCCCAAAACCTCGACAACTCAGATTGTATTCAATTTGTGTAATAACAGAAATATAGCTATTTTGACGGATTTGCTTCAAGTGAAGATTCCGGAGAGACAACCAGCAAAGTGAACAAAGTACAGCAGTACGAATTCAACACCGGCCAGGTGAAAGCCATGGCGCTATTTCTTGATGGCCATGCAGAAACGATTGCAAACACTGCAAGAGATTTCAAAGAACTGGACCACGATTATGGTAAAAAGAAGCAACGGGTAGACTTCTTGCTTGTGGCTTGCTAGCAGGAAGGAAACAGCTCGAACAGGACACACCTGAACAGCCAGAGATCTCAAGACCGGAGTTCAACGCTCTGTCAGCTCAATGGAGCTCGTTGAGGATGAAGAAACCGCCTGTTGAAAAGGGTATGGGAAAGCCCAGATGGGAACCAAGAAGTTTTGTAATCCATGATTTCTCAAAAAAAAAAAAAAAAACAAAAAAAAACAAAAAAAACAACGAGATGAGTCCTGAGGAAGGTGCACAATGACCCTACCGGAGGACATCTTGAAGACAATAAGAAGTTGGCTAATGAGGTACGCAAAAGGTTTTACTGGATCAATTGCCAAGAGCTCGCAAACGGGGACAGTTAGAACTCTCAAACAAGGACAGTTGAAGAGTATAACGTAGAGGCACGCAACGCTGACGTGGCCAAACTGTTTCCTACGTACAACAGAAGAATCTCCGGCATATGATGTGATTTTTGGTCGTGAATTTAGTCTTTTTTGTATCTTGCTATTTTGATAGGCCGAAGAAGGGGCCAAGAACCGTTCCGGAGTGGACTTTGGGAGTTGAAACAGTTTGTGAATGTTCAATTTTAATCTCGCTTGAGTCCTGTGTTATAAATCTATCTTATCTGTAGCTAGCCTTAGGAGGTGGGAAAAAAGGTGAAAGGTAACCAACAGTGGTGATGGTTGAACAAATGACTGACCTGTTGCTGGACTTCTACCGGAAGGGAGATGAGACGCGAGCCCTGGATCACCCGCAGGGGCTCCACGGACTTTTTGTAGACGTACTGGCCCAGCGAGACGTACAAGAGCATCTTGCCGATCCTGTAGATCACGCCGATGACGTAGTGGATCCTTTCGAGCTCATTGCTAGAGAAGCCTCTGTCGGTCGAGGTGACGTACCGGTACAGGTAGTAGATGATGGTGTACAGACTGGCCGCGATGCCGAAAAGCAGCTGCGTACCGATGCAGTTGTTGACTTCCATCAAACAATCGGTGATTTCCTGGTGGGATTCCGACAGCTGCTCCAGCTGAAAACATTCCAGAGTCTGCACAGGGTTTTCAGGGGGGGGGGAAACAAGTTCTAGTCTTGGTTTTGCTCTTGGCCTTTTGTTTTCAAGAGTATATCTTGGTCTTGTGATCATAAAAATGATCCTGTCTTTGATCTTGCCGATGTCGATTTGCTGATTTTGAGAAGCGAATTTGGTTTTTGATCTCCAGTGGACTTGAATGATGACCTGTAGGGTAGCGGCAAACTTACGTTTTCTAAGTTGTTGATTTGTGACTGCTGCAGAACGTAAATCATCCTCGACTGTTCGTTCGACGGAGCGCTTCTCAAATGTCCGTCTGACAAGTTTTCGATGGTTATCGCTGTTCCATCAGCTAAATGCTGAAATTTGGAACAGATTAGGCGGGCGTAAATGAACACAAGCGCCACTTCCAAAGTGGGGAATATGAGGGTGACGCCTCTAATCAGAACTGCACCGGTCGTGTCTGAAAATAGAAAGTATTGTTAAACAACATTTTGGCCAATGGAGGTCGTTATTTTACTATCATTAAGACCAGAATGATGGTGCATGGTTTCGCTTCTTATCATTATCCTGCTTCCATTCTTAATGAAGCAAAACCTCCAGTGAAGTGTTTCACGTTGTTTTGTCATGACCTCAACAGAGTTGTATTCTCGGTAAGGTCAACGGCTTCTATTCGTTTAATATGCGGAAACTTCACTAAGATGCAAGGCCACAGGAACAAGGCAAGGCTGGAACGTTACCTGCTTGTGAATCTTGTAGTAATTGTGCTCACCCAAAGAGTTGCAAGGGAAATCGTGGCTGTTCGTGACGAAGAACCGCAAGTATCCGACGTATGCGTACGAAGAAAACACGATGCAGAACACGGCTATCATCCCTCTGAGCACCAGGTTGATGTGGCTGTGCAGCTTGCGCATTTCGTCTATCGGTCCGGGCATTTTTGAAATTTTCTCCAGCAAATTGCAACTTCTCTTGGCCGTGACGGTGTTGGCCGCCAGCGTGACCATCGCGTCCAGATCCGAGACCATGTAACCGAAAGTCATGACGTACCTGAAGAAAAAACACTGACTTTCTTGGTCCATTCGGAAATGATTCGTAACAACTCTGTTACGACTGTTAAGGCGGATGCAAGAATGGAGGAAGCAAGCATGAAGCCACCTGGTCAAGTTTTTAGGCAAACAATCAGATGAAGAAATCAAGTCTCGTTTTACAAGGTATCGAACTGATTGCCCAGAAACTTCAAGATGTCTTTTCGGCATTGATAAAAAGCCCGGGTTGGCCCAGTTCTCTCAAGCTCAACCTCAAATCTATTCAATCCATGGGAAACTCGCAGCCGGAAGCCGAAAGCCACTGAGTTGACTTGACAGCATAAAATGCAGGATCCATCCGTTACTACTTGGGACAAACAAAACAGGCAATGTTCAGAAACAAAGCCTTGGATGAAGAAACACCTGTAAACGCTCTGATCAAGAGAAGACTGACAGCCTAAAAACGACCTTCAAGTGCAGCAGGTATTGTGCCAAGTATCTGCAAAGTAAGCTACTAGAATCAACGACGACACGGCAGTTGATCATGCTATTGGGAACTGAAGAAAAAAAACTGGAAAAGAGCAGAAATAAACGAAATTACTGTCTCCCCTGAACGAGAACGAACTGAAAAATTAGCAGCACAAGGACTGTCTGCGGCAGACATGAATTCAAGTAGATAAAAATTACAAATGTCGACGAAAGATTGGATGTTTTTTTTTTAAGAATACCGTGAAACAAGATATAAGAATTGGTTAATCAATTCCACTGGATTTCTGAAGATTTCTGAAGATCACCACCAATTTCCAAGGATATTCTGATATTTCCACGGTTTCTGGGAATCACAAAAAGGTTTCTATGAGATTTTCAAGGATTCCTGAGAATTTATAAGCAGTTTTGAAGATTCTACGGAATTTCTAGAAATTTTTATGGAATTTCTAGAATTTCTACAAGGAATTTTTCGGATTTCTACGAAATATCTAAGAATTTCTAACGACTCGTAGGAAATTCTAAAAATATCCAACGGTTTCTAATAATTTCTATGGGTTTGTCACACCCAATTCGAGGTGGACTGTGTTGCTCCGGTTAGTCAGGGTTTGGGGGTGGGTCTTATACTGACTGATTCCCTTTTTTTTTGTTTTATTTAGAAGGGAAAATAGGCGCCACCGCTTTTTTTCTCCACGAAGCTCAAAAACGGAAAGCTTCAAAAGTTTCAAATCAAATCTCACTGGGCTGTCGCACAAGGAATGGAAAATAATTTAAAAGAACTAGGAAAAATACGTTTAAATAGATTATTATTAAAGAAGAATGTAATGATAATATTGAAAAGGGAAAAAAATGTAGGTTTTAAATTAAATCAGGCAATCAATAAATGAATAACAAAAAAAATTAGCAAAATGGACGTATCGTAAAGATTATTCTTTTGAAGAAAGAATAAAAGAAAAATAATAAAAATAATGGAGGTCGCCTAGGTCCAATGGAACCGTTCTAAAACTACCAAAAAGCCTGTCCTCTGCGCCGTTTTTATCGTAGGTACAGCGTGTTCAAATTTAAAAATGGCTACGATAACCGCTACGATAACCGGTAAAATTTATCGCGTTTCCTTCCGACCGGCCGTGTACACGTCGCTCAAAGTTCAGCGCAAATAAATACGCAGTTACGATAACAATTAAATTGCGCGCAAATAATAAATTGAAAATAACTAAAAGTAGGGCTTATCTGGCAGTTGACAAAAAAAAGGCGGTCACAAATCCTCCAGGTGACAAAAGACGTCCCTCGTAAATTCGTCGTCAATCGATGACAATTGCCGATACTCGATGATGGATGACGGGTAGTAAAGCAGGTAGGTGGTATGAAGGAAGAAGACAGCAACAGTTTCCAGGCCTTTCGGCGTTCCTATCTCCCTTCACAGCTCCAAGGGTGGCAAAAACCACTTCGAGAATTTTGCAATTTTCGACAACTCCAGCGGCAAAAATCTGCCGGAAAGCTGGGCTGGGGAACAACTAGGCCGGAGAACCCTAAAAAAATATACATTCTCCATCAATAAATGGAAATCCCTCGGCGACTCAGGAGAAAATTGAGAACTGATAACTTTCTCTTTTTAAGTTTGAACGAATAAGCACTAACCTTTCAAAAAGGGTCTCGCCAACACACAATAATTTCCGCTAACAACAATAGCGATCACAAAACGGTAGGTATTTGTATTTCCGAAGAAAGGCCTGCAAAGAATATTAATTTTGACGAGAATTGTTGTCAAGAGACAAAACATTTTCACTCACGCTGAATCGACGTATTCAAATCCCAAATTAATTGGACACTCCAAACGATCCCTCCGTCACAACGGCACAATTTCGACACAACCAAATTGATTGTTTGGAGTAATGAACTCGGTGAAATTACTTATATCCTCATAAGAGTTGGCACCATGCACATTCGTAATTTCACCTGACGCCAGAATGGTAAAAAGTCTTATCTCCCTTTTTGTCTTTTTGTTCAAACCTAAAACTCGCGCGGCAAGAGTACCTATTTACCTACGCCTGCGGACAGCCATTTCCATCTAGCGGAACCAATTTTAATCAAAATAACAAAATAAAAGAATTTCCGTTGGCGCGACTTTTTGAGTCGTGACAGGTTTTTGGGAATTTCTACGGAATTTCCAGGGATCTCCAAAAATTTCTACGAGATTTTCTAGGAGTTTTTTTTGGAAATGATGAAGATTCCCGAAATTCTCTATGGATTTCTTTATTATTTCTACAGTAGGTATATCTAAGAATCATGAAAATTTGTATTACATTTCTAGGGATTCCTGGGGATTCTCACAAGATTTTTAATAAATTTCTAGCGATTTGTGAAGATTTCTAAGTACAAGTTAATTGAAGATATTCAAAGAATTTGAATATTCGAGGGATTTCTGTACATTTTTACGGGATCTCTAAAGATTCCTAAAGATTTGTTTTAGATTTTTAGAGATTTCTGAAATTTATCACATTTTAAGAATTTCTGAAGATTTTTACAAGATTTCTAGGGATTTTCAAAGATTTCTAAGGGTTACTAGGGATTTCTGAGAATCCTGAAAATGTGTAGGGAGTTCTGAGATTGCAGATGTGTATGTAATTTCTATTGTAGGTATTCAAGATTTCTATGGGCCGAGTTAGGATTTGTATAAGGTTTTCTGGTTTTCAAGATTTCTATGAAATTTCTATTGACTCAAGAGTCCCACTCAAGTACAAGATGGACTGTCGACTCCGACTACGGTCGTTCTTTGCCGTTGCATCGAATAGAAGCTATTTTGGTGGGCAAGAAAAAAACACATCTCCTTCCGGGAGAAAGCAACAAGGAAACCCTCCTCAAAGACGAGGTTGCAAAGAGAAATAATATAGATTTCTTCATAGATTCATCCATTTCCATTACTTATGATTGTGACTCACCATTCGCTGGAATTGGAAGTGAGCGGCCCGCAAACCAACCGAAATCCGTAGCAGTAGCAAAAGTAGACGACGTAGGCCATCTGCAAGAGGTACGAGTAGATTTTCCACTTCCTGGAGACCTCCAGGCGGCACCCGGTGGTGTGCGTGGTGGTGGCCTCTTTGGCCACGGCCACCGGAAAAAGGCCCAGCATTCTGGCCCAGAAACGAACGGACTGGATGGCCTGGCACAGGCACGGGTACTGGGTCAAGTTTCCTTCAGCGGCCGCTTGCAGATGAGAAATGCGTCTTTCGTTTTCGGGATAGGAAAACTTGATGGGGACGTAATTCTTGGTGCTCTCGTCTGGATCTTCCATTCTGCTGGATAACTCACCACCAAGGAGAAGGAGAGCTTTGCCTGTTCCTCGAACTGTCCACACTTAATCTGACGCGTTTTATACCAATTTCTTAGCTGTATAAGTACGGGCTGTGTACGTGCATAAACACGCGGTTTTAATTTGGTAAATGGATAAATAACTATAGGCATGTAAGGAAAATATTGACGGTGAGTGCACGACAATCGGGCACTGGGGAGGAATTATCGGTGAGTGGGTGAAATTATCACTTTCAGAAATATACTTGTGACTTGTGTAGGTAGGCACCTACATACAGGGTGGCCCAACGAAAACTGAACAGAAGGGTTTTCTGGCATTTCACATCATTTTTTTGAAAAAAGCTCAGACAGGTCGATTTTTATATCGAGAGGGACATCTGAAACATACCACGTTGACTGCGTTACAAGCCTCCGGGGGCATGTATGCGCATGCGGTGTTACTCACCAGACGGCTGTGAGAACTTGCCTTTTTTAGCAAGATGCGGATGCTGTAACTTCTTCATTTTTCAACCGAATTCAATCATTTCAACGGCTATTCCAATGCCTCATCTTGCTCTTTCCATATGTAGAGTAATTTTTGTACATATCTCCGGTGATATGTATCGTCCAGGAGTAATAGCGGATTACTCCTGTGTAGCTCGCTGTGAGGTACATGCCCCCGGGGGCATGTTGCTAAACAGATTAGAACAGCACATAAACTAGTGGCAAAATTATCATCAAGTGAAGCAATCATTTGTTCGACGCCATACTAAAGTAGTCCTTGTCTATGAAAGTAGTCTTCATGCGCACCAACGTTTAATCGTGTCTAACAGAATAAGGAAATGCTCGAGAAAATGTTTTATTCGCTAGAGACGACACCCAACAATGGAAATGAGTGCGGTTGATGTCCTGACTACCTAGATAGTGACCTGAATCATTCATAACCACATTTGATAAATCAAAAAGTTGAAGTTTTATGCTCATGATGACGATTCATTTTGATTGAAGGTAGCATACTTGCCCCCGGGGATATGTATCGCAGTGAACGGAAAAATCTGAACATGCCCCCAGGGGCATGTAAGTCAGAAAATGTAAAAACATCTAATTTTGCTCCCGCAGTCAACGTGATACAATTGCGAATTTATATCTCCAGCCCCCTCACCTCTACCCACCTCAACTTCAGAATTTCAAATAACACCATCTACTTTGTGATAATTTTTTTGATTATCTAATTTATGTACATAGCACCTAGTGTATACTAATTACTAACTACTAACTTTGTGATACATGAAATTGAAGAGAATCAAATTCTCTTTCTAAGAAAAATATTTGATAAATTTTCAACCCCACCCTTCATCTTCCTAAATTTCTCTAACTGACCCATTTTGTATTCTCGACCCCTCAATTCTCTTCAATTTGATCAGCGTCATCCTAAATAGCGTCTAAGGAGAAAAGTTCCGGTGGAGAAAAGTGCTACCCAGATTCACCCCTTTCCGCGACCCCACCCCAGCTTCAAAATTTAATATTAACATACACCACCTACTTTGTGACACATCGAATTAAAAGGAATTTTTTTGTTCATATAGGTGTATATTTCATAAAATTACTTTGTATACATATATCTTAAAAAGAAAAATGAGCAAAAAAAAAATGTATAACTCAGGTAAAAATATAAAATATTTCTGCCAATGATTCTGTAGTTGGAAAAGTTCCCATGACTGAAATGGCATTAGCTTTTTGTATAGTCCCACTGATACGTTGGGTTAAAAAAGATTTTGAACGGGACTCTCCAGTTTGACGGTGTAAAAGTCTTCCTAAACTGTCAATGAATCCAATCGCTTCTTCGCACCAAGCGCCTAGGGTCTCCACCGCAAAAGGGACGAACAGGAAGTCTTCCTGTAGCTTGGAGTATTTTCGCTTTTTCAAGTTTGCGGCTTTTTTGGCAGCGTACCCTGCTTGTTCTTTGGAGTGGTCCACATTTGACGGTGCAATTGTGTCGGTGCAGGTGGCATCCCACACCAAGCACTGTCCATTCTCCCATGGTATTAGTGTTACTCCATCCACTCGCTTACCATCTTCTCGACACAGTCCACATGGTTCTAGACGGGCCGGAATTTTTGCAGAAATGAGCGAACGGCAGATGATAGAATTCAGCTCTTGATGGCGGAAAAAAACGGCCTGCACTTTTGGAACAACTCAGTCCATGGAGTCCATACTCATTCACTCGCTCTCCGCATATGCAGTAATGAGGTTTGCATATTTTGCATCCCAAGCGTATGCAGACTGCAATTCTAAAAGAATTGTTGTCGAAAAGTGTACCAATAGCACGGGATGGAAGTGCCTGGAGCCAGGCGTTTGCTTCTTTTCTTTGGGTAGCCAAGTGAGTGGCTTTCTGAATGTCTGTTGTTGGCATGATTCCATTATTGATACGGACTAAATTCACCATGTCCCAGTTTTTTTGGAAAAGGGGGTCTGGAGGAAATTGGTCAGGGTTTAGCGAACTCCACTCAGCAAGAGCCTCCTCAACGTAAGAAATCTTTGGCTTGTCTGCATCTTCAAGATTTAACATCATATTGACAAGTTTAGATACTCCGAAAGTTGATGAAAGGAAAGCTGGTAGGAAAATGTCTTGTAGTTTTCTAATGCCAACTCCACCTTGCATAACCGGGAGAGAGGCCTTGGCGTATGCAAAGGGTGACAACTTACAATTAAATAAAAATTCCATTGTCCCCTTTATAAGTTCGTCCGCTTCAATTATGAAACTCTTATGTTTCCATAATGGTGTGGTTCTCATTATGTAAGTTAATTTTGGAATGGCAAAACAGTTCCGCAACAAATAATAGGCAACATGTTGTTTATCAAGCTGCTTCAGTCTGTTGAACATCAACTTCAACTCTTCTAGTTTATCTTGGAGAATTTGGTCGCAAGATCCCTCGGTGATTGGTGCTCCTAGTAACGCCACGTCATTAACAATTTTGATTCCAGGGGAAAGTTTTTGAAATTTTTCAAGAACCAGATGATCCACTTTACCACAAACGTGTAGCTCGCATTTCGAAGAATTGATCAACAATCCGATCTTCTTGAAATGTTCAACGACGACCTCGAAATCAGAGAGAACTTTGTCTGGTTTATCGGCGATGGTTCCGTCATCCAAATAAAAAGTGATCAGTTCGGAGGACAGCAGCTCAATAACGGGGTGAATCGATAAACAAAATAATAACGGTCCTGCCGGGTCTCCCTGTTGGCAACCAGAAGACGAAGGGATAGTCCAATCACTGTAGAACAGAAGTGAAGATTCGGAGTAAGATTGCCAGAAGAATGGATAAAGAAGTGGAGTGCATTCTTTCACGCAGTGCAACATAGCGTCCCTGTGAACTGTATTGAATGCATTGGCGAAATCAATTTTCAAAAGAACTTTTCCTGAACTATGATTCATCTGATCCAAATATGTTCTTGTAGCATGAACTGCAGCTTCACATCCACCGCTTGTTGCAAAACCTAGTTGTTTCGGTCGAAGCATATTTCCAATAGTATCTTTGACTGAGTAACATCCCAACTTAGCAGCTAAACGTCTCAGAGTATTCCCGACAGCGATGGGGCGGACACCTCCGGTTTTTTTGTTCAACGCGCATAGGTTGGCGCCGAAAAATAAGGGAAGTACTTGTTCGTTTATTTTGCCGGCCAGCGTAAAGTTGCAAAATTTGGTGAGAGATTTGATAAGACGGGAAGCTGCATCACCATTGCCATTCGATACAAGATCCTTGAGGTGCTGAGGTCTTAGTCCGTCTATTCCTCCACTGGATCCATTTGGAAAACTAGCGATAGCCTTCCTAACATCCGCTTCTGAGACGCTTAGTGTTTCATCACCGATGACTGGAGGTGTTGGGAAGTCCATTGTTTTATTGGGATTTGGGTGTTTATCCAACAGATTCTTATAGGTGCTCTCATTTTCCGGGGCCAGTGAGTCGCTAGATGCCAAGATTTTCACAGCTCCTCGAATATCTCCTTCTGATACTTTGGATTCGACTCTTCTTGATAGCGAAGTAGTTTTTGTCCCAATGTTGCTGTAATTTTCAATAGTACCTCTTATGTTTTGCTTCACCAGTCTTGCTAGAGAACATTTTTTTTCTGATTTTTCTGGAACACAGAGACAAGAGAACGCGAAAGTTAAGAGAAGGCTCCAAGAATGCATGTCATTTGTTTTCACAACACAATCCAGAACTTCTGAGAATTTTGTCGCTGCAGCAAATCGGGCTCCTTTTGGGATCCTTTTCAAGATTTTGATTTTACGTTTCTTCTCAGATATCTGCTTAGACAACTGATGGATTGTTGAGCTTTTTTCCGTAGAAGATGTAGACAGGTCTTTGTGTTTCCGTTTGATGTGTATATTAAGCCCTCGTTGGCCCTTGTAGTTTTGCTTGTTTGTGTTAGAGCAATGGGGACACGGAAGAAGAGTTGCGAGGGATGTGGTATTCATGTCTTGATCATTGTGTGACGCTTCATAATCGTGAAGAGACCATTTGGATTTATGTGTGTCCAGTTCTTCTACTTCATGTGAATGAAATTCCCTCGCATTTTCCACATTCGAAGAAGGCAAATGACATAAGCTGTCATCTGGATTGCATTTTGCTGAATTTCTTTGATGATCTTGATGAATGCTGTCCCACTTTGAACAACCTGCATCTCTAATGTCTTGCGAGGATATCGAAAACTTCCTGGTCTTATTTGAACTTGTATTTGTCGGGTATTTTCTTAAAAAATACCCAGCTTCAGATTCGGTGTCACTGCTTGACATTTTCTTTACAACATTGAAAGGAATTGGTTTCTTTTTCTGAAAATATTTAACCACACCTACCACCTACCTAACATTTCTGAAATCCAGCCGACTTCCTAGCGGAACCGTATGAATCATTTCTAGGGAGCGGATTTATATGCGGTAAAAAAGCTCGGAATATGTAGTTTAAATGCGCTTAAAAAGTGTCAAAATATGCGGTAAAAATGTTCAAATAAAGCAATATATGCGAGTAAAAATGTGATATAAGTTAAAAAAATATTGAAAATTTCAACATTTACATGTAAAACCAACCAACCAACTCTGACCATCGAAGTAAAAAAAAAATTTCTTCGAAAATTTTTATTTTTTTCTTAAAATGGAAAAATCGTGATTTTTTTGGCACATCTAGATAAAAATGGCCAAGATATTGACAAATATTCAGTTATATGCAAAAATATGGACTAAATATGCGGCTATATGCGATTATATGGACTATCAATTTGTATGCAGTAAAAACTCAAAATAATAAATTATATGCGAAATAAAACTTGGTATTTAGATTCCTTATAGATGGAAACGTCAAGCTGCAAGTCGACAGTTGCATCTAACTTAGCGAATAGGAGATGTAAAAAATTATAAATCCGCTCTCTAATCATTTCGCTCCCAACTGTACATATAATTGTACTTCGGCTCCTCATCCTCTAATCACTTGATTAGACAACTTGTAGTAGCACCTTTTGCTTTGTTCCACGCACATATTTTAAAGCGATTTATTCCCATCTCTAGCTGTGCCTCATGCGTCCGTAACGCACCCATCTCTACAAACTCAACGTCGGCACTGTCGGTAACTTATCTGTCATTGCTATTTTGTGCGTTCCCGCATAAACGCGTACTTTTTAGGTTAACAAAATTTTAATCAAATTTTGTTTCAGAAAAGCGAGAAAATCTTCACCCCTTTTGAAATGGGGAAGCGAAAGCACAGGAGAAAGTCCAGGTCACGCTCTAGCGAACCGGACTGCTCCCGCAGAGAACTTTTGAAGCGCATCGAGAAGTTGAAAAAGGAACGCGCCGAGGGAAGGAAAAGCGCTTCGAGTTCGTCTGCCCGCTCCCGTTTCCCATCGAGGAAGTCGAGGTTGAGTCGTCACTCCCCGCATCACAGAGCGAGGTCGAGCCGGAGCTCTCCGCAAAGGACACAGAGGTCGAGCAGACGCTCCCCATCTCCATCCCGCCGGTCCAGGGATGTGTCCCGGTTGAGCCAACGCTCCCAATCACAGGTGTCGAGGTCGAGTCATTGCTCCCCGTCACAAAGGTCAAGGTCGAGCCGGAGCTCCCTGGCCAGTGGGTCGAGACCTAGCTCTCCACGAACACAAGTCGAAGCAGAAAATGCTGGTTCGGCGCCCTTGTCGCAAGGAAGGACTGTAGTGCATGCCACACCAGGAGCACCTCAGTCAGAGGATGTGCTGATCATTGACAACAACGAAGAGCTGCCGGAAGACATCCTCCACACTCTGGGTACCGAGAAGGAACCCGAAACACCAATATTCCCCATCCATCCGCAGCTGCTTGCTGCATGGAAAAAGGTAACTTTGGAAGGGCTTTCTAAGGACACCAGGGCCGGTTTATTAGAAACCTATAAAATGCCCGAGTCCCAACTGAAGCCACCAACACTCAATCCTGAGTTGTTGTCTGTGAAAGGTGTTGATGTAAAATCCGACACTTACCACTCCGCCGTACAAAGCCAATTATTGGCTAGCATAGCGGCCCAAGCGCAGGTAATCAAATCCCTAGTTGATAATAAGGCTTGCGACAAGAGTTTTAAAGATTCTCTTTTAAAACTCGTGGGAGATTCCGTGCGAATTGAGGCGGACACATTCTTTCAAGTGTCACTCATTCGCAAACATTCTGTCTTACCCAACTTGGCCGCAGAGGTAAAAGCTGTGGTAAACAAAAGCCAACCCGCAATGGATGAATTCTTGCTGGGAAGTGGCCTGAGTGAACAGGTAAAATCGGCAAAATCCCTGGAAAAAGTTGGTAAAGAACTGGTGAAACAGCAACCAGTTACTCAGAGCTTTTATAAGAAAAAAGGAGGGGGGAAAACTAACTATTCCTCTTCCAGCGCTGTTTCAGGGCAGCAACAACAACAAAGTCAAACAAGCCGTACTAATTTAAACACGTCTGGCCCGACCCGGTCGCCGAGGGAGCCGAGGTCGACAGGGCGACCCCTCTACCTGAATTCCTACCAAACTTCACGTCCAGGACGCCAACGGACAAGAACACGACATCGTTAAGGCAGCTGCAAGTATGTAGGATAAAGTCCTATCTTCATGCTTGGCAAGTAATAACCGCAGACAAACTGCTATTGAGCTGGGTGGAAGGCTATAAAATAGTTTTTTCACGAGTTCCCGTTCAAACATCTCCTCCTGCACCTCGCATTAACTCAAAAAGTCAGGTTATAGACCTGCAACTGGCTGTAAATAAGCTTCTTGGTCAAGGTGCAATTATGCCCTGTCAACCATGTAAAGAGCAGTTTATCTCTTCGTACTTCCTTGTGGAAAAACCAGATGGGTCGAAAAGATTCATTTTGAATTTGAAAAAGCTCAACGCTTTTCTCAATCATCCACATTTTAGGCTGGAGGATTACCGCACTGTAACCAAAATCATTTCAAAAGATTCTTACATGTGTACAATCGATTTGAAAGATGCATACTATCAGATTTCGATTCACGAAACCCATAGGAAGTATCTCCGTTATGAGTTTAAAAATCAACTGTACGAGTTCACTTGCTTGCCGTTTGGTTTGTCCCTGGCTCCCTTTGTTTTCACAAAATTGACAAAACCAATTTGTCAATTTCTCAGGTCCAAAAATATTCTTTGCGCCATGTACCTGGACGATCTTATACTTTTTGCTGAATCGATCGAGCTTTGCGCAGAAAAAGTTTCTATTGCGAAAAATTTACTTGTTTCGCTCGGTTTTCTTTTGAACAAAGACAAGTGCAGACTGGTACCGGAAAAGCGCCAAACTTTTCTGGGTTTTGTTTTTGATAGTGAGAATTTATCTATCTCTCTGCCTTCGAGTAAAGAACAAAAAATTTTACAAATGATTAATTTATTTGAAAATTTGAATACGTGCAGGATACGTAAATTTGCCCAGTTTATTGGTATGTTAGTATCCATCTGTCCAGCCACGAAATATGGCTGGTTGTATACCAAAGTGTTTGAGCGAGAGAAATTTTTGGCCCTTCGAAAATCTCATGGTAATTTCGATGCAAGAATGTTTTTGAACTCTTCCGTCAAGACAGACTTGAAGTGGTGGAAGGAAAACTTGAAGGGAGTCCACAACCAAATTCGGAAGGAAAATTTTGTGATGGAAATTTTTACTGACGCCTCACTATCTGGTTGGGGATGTTTCAGTGAAGGTCAAAGTTCCCATGGTTGGTGGAACACCACAGACCAACAAAAACACATCAATTTTCTAGAGCTCCAAGCAGTGTTTTATGGTTTGAAGTGTTTTGCCAAAGATCGAAGATCTTGTAATATTTTGGTGCGAGTTGATAATACAACCGCCATAGCCTACATTAACAGGATGGGCAGCATCCAATATCCAAACTTGGCTGACATGGCCAGAACAATCTGGCGTTGGTGCGAGGAAAGGGACCTTTGGATAGTGGCATCCTACATTAATTCAAAGGATAATGTGGAAGCTGATCGAGAATCACGGATTATCTCCACAGAGACTGAATGGGAACTCTCCCAAGAAAGTTTTGAAAGTATAACAGCTCAGTTCGGTACTCCTACCGTAGATTTATTTGCTTCGAAAATTAATCGCAAATGTGAGTTATACGTTTCCTGGTTCAAAGACCCAGACTCGATGGTGGTTAATGCGTTTACTATTTCCTGGGCTGATTTTTTCTTTTATGCTTTCCCTCCCTTTTCAATAGTTCTTCGAGTACTAAATAAGATAATCTCGGATGAAGCAGAAGGAATTGTGGTGGTGCCAGACTGGCCGACGCAACCATGGTACCCCATTTTTCATCGACTATTGAAAAGGGACCCTTTAAAATTGGGACCGAAAAAATCATTGCTGACCTCTCCTTTCAGGCAAACCCATCCACTGGCAAAAACCCTTGTCCTGATGGTAGGAGTATTATCAGGAAAGCCTTTTTGAATAAGGGTATTCCCGAAACATCGATCTCCACAATGATCCAATCAATCAGCGCTTCAACTTTGAAGCAGTACCAAACAACGTACAGACGCTGGTGGGAGTATTGTGGAGATCGCAACATAGATCCTTATCAAGCCTCATCTCTTCAAGTAATGGAGTTTTTCCAATATCTTTTGTCGGAATCAGTTCACAAATTTGGAACTTTTAACTCACACAGATCCGCTCTGGCTCTTATCTGTGCAGAAGATATTGGAAACGACGAAAACTTGAAGAGGTTCTTGAAAGGTGTCAAAAGGCTAAGGCCCATGAAACCAAAATATATCAGCACATGGGACCCCGCACCGGTCCTGGCGTTCTTGAGGAAAATGTTCCCTCACGAAGAGCTTTCCCTAAGGAAGCTGTCTTCAAAGGTAGTCACTCTGTTGGCTTTGGCAACTACCCACAGAGTTCAGACCTTGAGTGTGATCAAGTTGAAGGATATCCGAACAAGTCCTTCAGAGGTTCGAATCATGATCACAGATCCTATCAAAACAAGCATCAAGACCGGCATCTACCCGAGTTTCACCTTCAAGTTCTTCAAGGATCAACCCGAGCTATGTGTGGCGTCATGTGTTCTTGATTACATCAAGGCCACAGAATCAATCCGTCAAGAAGAGGATTACCTTTTTGTTACATGGTCGAGCCCTCACAAGAGAGCTTCTTCCCAGACAATTTCGCGCTGGGTTAAGTGCACTCTCCAGGCCGCGGGAGTTGACACTAGTTTGTACACCTCTCACTCGACGCGGCATGCTTCTACCTCCGCTGCGTATCGCAGAGGAGTACCAGTCGAGGAGATAAGAAAATTGGCTGGCTGGACTGAAAAATCCAAAGTTTTCGAAACATTTTACAATCGGCCTGTTTTGAATTAAAACAACCGTGTTGTCGATGCAATTTTGTTGAATTGACTTACAATATTGATTAATATTTTTTCACGTTTTGATTTTCTTCTGGGATTTACTGATGTTTATTCCCATCTTGTACACACTTTATTTTTCGTTTACAACAATATAAGTTCTTTGAAGATCTACAAGTTGTCTAATCAAGTGATTAGAGGATGAGGAGCCGAAGTACAATTTCTAGGTCAAACTAACAGTAAACTTACCTGTGAAGTTCGACCACAATTGTACGAGGCTCCTCATCCGAATAATCACTCCCTCCTCACCCACTCCATACGAGTTACCCCTGTTGGAATTGTTGAAAGAAAAATAAAGGTTTCAAAAATAATTTCTTTCGACATAATGACAGATAAGTTACCGACAGTGCCGACGTTGAGTTTGTAGAGATGGGTGCGTTACGGACGCATGAGGCACAGCTAGAAATGGGAATAAATCGCTTTAAAATATGTGCGTGGAACAAAGCAAAAGGTGCTACTACAAGTTGTCTAATCAAGTGATTATTCGGATGAGGAGCCTCGTACAATTGTGGTCGAACTTCACAGGTAAGTTTACTGTTAGTTTGACCTAGGAATTATCAATTCATTTAGGTACCTATGCATGTTGTGTCACTCAACTTGAATCCTGAAAACTTGATAATGTCCTGTCGAAGTCCAATCCAAATAGGTATCCTGATTTCGTGCACCACCACCACCACCACCAACTTTACAATAATTTGATAATCATAATAATGCAATCAGAGCTCCTTGTAACATGATGCCTAATCAAATTACAGAAGGTTATGATATGAAATTTCTCCCATGTAAAGCGCGTAAGTACCTACCTATGGGCATTCACCTACCCAGTTATTATAAACATTTAACAAAGTTAAAACAAGAGATTCACGGCGCCAAACTCACTGCTCGCCACGAAGGCAAAGAGCATTTCGAGAAGAATTTTAAATCAAATTTGTTACCAACTCTTGAAGTTCGCCGCCAGGCACCACGAGCCACGATAGCTTCTCTTTGATGTGCGCGCGTTTTCCCGCTTTTTTCTTTGTACGTGTGCAAGCACGCCATTTATATCAATCATCGACACAATCAAACTTCAAAAAAAAAATCGAATGAGCGTACGACACCCGAAAAAATCTCAGTCAACAGCGGCAGCGAAACGGCTGGCTAAAATTGGATGGAAAATTTATAGGGACGAAGAAAAAAGTGAAAGTGGCGTGAAATTCAAAGTCGAAAGTTTATTGAAACTTTTCCAAGTGCGTAGAGCTGCTTTGCGAGAGCGTCTGGTTTGTGTTAAAATGGAAAGCTTTATTCAAATAAGTGAGAGGGGGAGGGGGGCAATAACAACAAACGATGAAACAATAATAATAAAATAAGAATCGCAATCGAGGCGGATCGGCTGATTGGCCGGTTGGTCAATTGATCCGGTAAGAGCTTAAACCTACCTTATAGTTCTCTACAGGTCAAACATCAAGCTTCCTGGTTTTGAAATTAGGTTTCTTCCACGTTAAATACCTACTAAGACTAAAGTTATTTACCTAAGATGATTTTCAGGTTGAAATTTGACTAATTTGAAAGCTAATTTTTTCTCTATTTGCAAAAATGCAATAAGGCGGCCATAAGAAAAAAAAGTTGACTATCATAATTTGACATCTAGAAGGCCTGGAAAATTTCTGTCAACGTCATTCGACTCGGAGTGATTGAAAACATGAAAAACTGCCAATTTTGATTGAAATAACTTGAATGCTTGGAAGGATGAAAAATAATTTCTGAAATCAGAATTTTCAGTTTTTTCGTGATAAATTCGTGATAATAAATTCGTCTATTCAGAGATCTTGAGCTGCACCAGCCCCATCCAATACACCTAAGTACTTTGAATCAAGTTAACATACGAAAATGTCAAAATGACGGTTGAAATGTTACTAATTTCATTATTGGATTTTCAATTTTCTCACAAGGAGACGTTGTTAATAAATGAAGTCCCATACACCTGCTGATGACCAAAACGTACCTACCTTTCCCGGCTGGTAGTCGGGGCCTTAGACCGCTATTGCTCTTCAAAGGATAAAAGAAATTGTTCGTGTCCTTTATTAATGACGGTTTGGACCGGCCGACGTAAATACCCTGATAGCTTGATGGTGAGAGACGCCACCTCCGACTTTACCTGCTGCCACAGGCGCGTGGCGTGTGTCCAGCAGGTTCGAGTTCGATTCCTGCGATTCCCAGAATTTTTTTTATAAAAAAGATCATTTTTTATATTTTGAAAGCAATCAAAATTTGAAAGACTGGTTTTTGATGGGATTCTTGATTTTTTGCGATAATTCGGTGTATCGCTCGCTCGTAAAATGCTCAAATATAACAACAGCCACAGGCAGGCTTGGTCAGAAAATAGCGGTGTTTTTCGAGAAAAAATTGGAATATATGAAAAAATAATGATATTTATAAATCTGAGTGGTCAGAGAAACAGTGTTTTTCGAGAAAAAATTGAAGATTGTGAAAAAAAACATGAATTTTTGAAAATTTTAATTTTTCAAAAATTAAAATACATACACATTTTCATTATAAACCCATTCAAAATTACCCTTATTTATGTAATTATCATTTATCCATTGGTTTTCATGAAATCTATGTTTACAGAAGAACACGAAAATGACGTCCTTAATTTGAATGTAATTTTCTCCCGGTCGTAGGAAAAATAGTGTACTTAACTCGCCGCAGAGTGTCTCACTTTCATTCGTGTGATTTCTGCACTCGGCTGCGTCTCGTGCATTAACTTACACACTCATACGTAATGTATCACTTTCCGTACTTGTTACGTAATGTACTATTTCCGCATACGAGTTTGTTTATGATTGAGACGATAGTTTTAAAACACACACTGTTTATTACTGTTACTGCGTACTACAATAAATACACAACAACAATTATTCACTTGGGAATATCGCAGATACTACTCGCTTTCTATCGCTCTCGATCACTTCCAATTCCATACTGCTGTCTAGGCCGAGGACGGTGCTTTATATAGCTCCGACTAATTATCTCGAATGTTCCATGGGTCCTCCAGCAAATTCCGCAGTGACCCGGCATACGCTTTCTAGGCGACTTCCGAAAAATCACACACATTTCGCGTACTTCCTGTGTGTTCTGGAATGTTGGCACCTCCGCCAATTCAGCTGATGTTTTCTTATCGACCGTTGAAATCTCCCTATGTATTTCAATCGCCAAGCCATCGCGTAATTCTATAAAATGTCCAGAGCTTCGCACTTGTATACTGCGACCTAATGGGAAGAGTCTAGAAAGCTCGTGTGTTCTCTAGAATTGCCGCTCGTAACATTATTGATGAATTGGGTGTTCGCAAGTTGACCATCAGGTGAAACACATAGTGTGGCGCCAGATTATACTAACCAAAAATATACCACCACAAATATACCGGCAAAAATATACCAGTTAAAAATATACCATATCAAGGAGATACCAGACTACAAATATACCATCAAAAAAAAACCTAGCAAGGAATATACTAAGCCAAAAATATACCACTCCAAAAATATACCAAGCCAAAAATATACCAAACCAGAAATATACCCAGCCAAGAATATATCAGGTCAAAAATATACCACGCTAAAAATATACCAAGCCAACAAGATACCAAGCCAAAAATATACCACGCCATAAAAATATATCACGCAAAAATATGCTATGCCAGAAATAGTGCTCGAGGAACTGTTCCATAAACTATGGCCATTTGAGCAAAAGACGGCTTTGACACAGACAAGTTTCAAGGCAGAGTTCAAGTAGGGTTTATTAGGGTTGCGTCGTTGAATTGGGGGTCGGCGAATTATATACCGAACTTGTTTTATCCACAATTGTGACTGTTTAGTTGAATATAAAGAATAAAGGACGGAGTCATATTGGTAAAATAAGCGTTGCGAAATCAATCCCTGTGGGTTTATTCCTTGACCGACTCTTACCATTTAGGTCTTGTTCGAAAGTTACAAGGATGTTCTTTGGTTTGAGCCCATTGGCATTTCCAAAATCCAAAAATAATTTTTCCAAATGTCAAAATTTTCAAGTGCATTCCAGATAATAGTACAGGAAAAATAGTAAAAAAATCGGCAAAACCTCGGAATAAATATGGACGTCATGGAAATTTGATATTCTGTTCAGAATTGACTGCTCTACAACATATCCGAAATCGCCAAAAATCGCACCCGGGGGTTTTGAGTTATTGGAGGGGGGGGGTAGAAAATTGCAACTTAAAATGGAGGGGATGAAACCTGTCAATCCATTGAAAGCAAATACGTTATGATTCGACGCATCATATCCCGTTGATACCATTTTGGCACAAAAAGTGTCGATTATTGATAAAGGGGGGTCGTAGGGGGGCGAAGCTCTGCCAGGTGGTTCATTTTGTTTTTCTGGCCATGTAGAACCGATCACGACAAGTTTGGTATCTTTTCCGACTATATTCAATCTCCTGAACTCGAATCCGATGTGTTAATTCAGATGAAAACAAGTTTGAACAAGTTAACTTCGAAAAACTTGTTTTTTCTTTGACAATTTTGACGATTTTTTTTTTCACTATAAGAGGTGTTCATTTTTCAAAAATTTCCAGGGGTCATTAAATTGGAGTGCATTCTTCACAAAAATCATCCACTCGATGTATAATTTTGTTTCTCGAGTTTACAAAATTGATTTGAACTTGAGCCGGCGCGGCGCGTCGTCTACTACTGACCAGAACACTACAGCATGCACCTCCTAATGAAAACAAACAAAACGCAGAGTCGTCAGGTATAAGTAGGTATATTTTCCGGTAGAACTTATTCGCCTGGACTAGATCTCATTTATTTGCGCGTCTCCCCTACTACAAAATCAACATGCCAAAAATTTGATGACCCAGCAGAAAAAAAAGTTTTAGGGCTCTCTTGGGCGTTTTGAAGCCATGTTGCATGGAAATTACTAGGAAAAGAGTTCAAGCTTCTCATATATGCGAAAATCAACAGTCTTGTCCAGTAGGAACATTGAAAAAATGCTGTTGAAAAAGGTGAACTGAAGAGGTCACCTCTTCTTGGGAAAATGATATTGCGAAAAAATTGTCTTCATAATTAGGTTTAGGGAATGCGATTTAGTTGGGAACGCAACAGAACATATGAATTTATCATCTCCTTGCATAGAAGAAAAAATTAAAACAGTTTTTTTTTGACCTCTGCCAAAGAATTTTTTTTCAAGTGTGAAGGATGAGTCGGACACGACGACAATTGATGGAAACATTTTCAATAGACCCGTAAGCTTCACTTATGACACACATGACGATACGCAATGATCGTCATGTGGAAGTTCTTGCATCTTGAAAATTTGGAGGGCCCCCATTGGCCCCCTAAGAGACAAAATATCTCGCAAAATATCGAGTGCTGCGGGTCAATTCGCTTGTCTTGGTATGAAGTATGCTCATGCAAAATCTCGTTACTCCACTCCAAAATGCGGTATGCTCTTGCGTACCGCTCCCACTACCAGGAAAATTCATTCCAGGGGAAATATTTACAAGAAAAATGGTTTTCCGACAGGAGTCCATTTCGGTAGAATTCTTTCCGGCAAAATTATTTTCTGGAGAAATTGGACCCGGAAAATTTGCTCCCGCGAAATTCGTTCCGTAATTCCTCCGGAAACAGAGGAAGAATGAAGAGCCTACAAGAATGTTGTCAGAGGGAGCCGGCCAGCATCCAGAAACGAAGTGATCTGTGAACACTTTTCTAAGTGACGGTGACAGCATCAACTGGAAGACATGTATGGGACATGTAAGGAGGTAGATTACCTACCTACCTCCTTGAGCCTTGAGGTTTGAGAATACTCCACGAAACCGGAGGAGGGCCGAACTGCGAAGATTTTTCTAAATAGATCTGATAGCACGACCCGGAGAAAGACCGACCTGCATCCTGCAAGAGTTTTGCTAAGAGAAAGGGGAGCTGACAGCATGAGTTCAACACCTGGACAAGCTTGACGGAGTCTGAGAACGCTCCATGAAGGCGACAGCACCAGAAAATGCGAACGATTTTCATAGTGGAGATGTCGAAAGGCTTGAAGGTTTTTGATGGTAGTGTGAGAAGTGTCGGAAGGCTGACTTGAACTGGTGACAAATCTACATGGAAGCGATCGGAAACGGGAGATAGGCTCGGAGATAGGCATGTTTTCTGCTGACCTGCAAAAACTCCCCGGGTGAGACTGAAATTGTGAGAATAAAGTGTCGCTTGCTGCAAAATCTCAAATGCATGCCCTCGAACAGCAGTCGCCGCTGGAAACGCGGGAGATTTCAACCGCAGACCAAGCGACAGCTTGTGATTGTCTCGCCGTTCCAGAAATAGCCCCGACTGCTGATGTCTGCTCGCTCTCCGGTGGCCACCACCACCACCACCACCACGACGCGGCCGTCGAGCCACCACCACCACCACCACGCGCCGCGACGACGAGCTGCAGCGATCCGTCGCGACGCTCGAACTAGGCTGCTCTGATGCCAAAACCGAAAATCTAGCCGAGCCAGTACCAAACGCGCTCCCAGTCCGGGTCAGTTGCCGCGTTCACGTGCATGAGCTCCGCCGAAAAGTCGTCGACGCCGTCGCCGCCGCCGCCGCCGCCACATGACGGACGATTATCCGCAGCACGTCGCGATGCCGCGCGCCAAGGGCCGTTCCGCTTCCATCTGCGCCACGGGGTCAATGGAAGCGCTGCCACCGGGAAGCGGCTCGGACGGCACGCCGCAGGGTCGCCGCCGCCGGCCCGCGGCGCGCTCCCAGAGCGCCCGCCTCACCAACAGCCGCTCGGTGAAGAGGCGCACCGCCGCCGCCGCCGCCGCGACCGCCTCCTCGAACCACAACGGCGACCACAAACAAGGCCAGGTATATACAAAATACCTCTCGACGACGATCTCCACCGAAATTCGGAGTTTTCTGTTTGTGTGTGTGTGTGTGTGTGAATGCGTGCGATGATGAAGACAGTTTAGTGTGCATGTGTGGGCGAAAGTTGGTCGCGTGTCGTTGACACCACCTGGAAGTTTGAAATCCTCTAGGATTCGGACTTTTTCTTGTACAAGTATAGTACGTGGCTCGGTACCAACTTTTCCAACTTTATGCCTACTCTGAAGTTACCCAGTTTTACTTTCCCGGTCGTTACTTAAGTACGCAAGGTGTTTAATTTTTTGTTTGTCAGTATTTCAGCAGACGGTAGAACGTCGAAAATTAGTGTACTTTCCCAATAAAGATTACATCGGAACAGCATTATAATTTATAACCGAGTTTATAACCGAGATAGAGGCTCTCAAAGCGGAGTTTTGAAAATGTTTTGTCTCTCAGCTCCAAATTTATTAATTGAATTTTTACTTTGGCACAAACAGTAATTAGATGCATACTTACCTAACAAGCTGGTCATATTGACTTTTGTCACATTCATGCAGTACCTATAGCGTAGAACTTGGGAGTGGGCTTTATTTTTTTGCTCCCTGCCAATTATGCCAACTATGACTATTTTTTAAAGTTTGTAATATTTGTACTTTTTTTGAGAAAGTGCTGACTTTTTGACGCTTCCCTCCTTCCTCCTGTCCTCCTTCAAGTTCAGGCGGTAGAAGCTGAAATTGAAGCAAACTATTGAAGAAATAACAACTTATCTTTGAAAATTCGAGGATCCGTGCAGAATTGAATTCCCTAAACATGAACAAAATCGCCATGAATCCTATACAGAGTTTTGAGTTATTTGAGGGCAGAGGTAACAGTTCATAGAGTATGAATCTTTCCAAAATGTTATCCTCCGCTTCGAAGAACTCAAAATCCTGCTGTGCGATTTATGGCGATTTTGTTCATCTTATAGAGAATTCAATTCTGCAGAAATCCTCGAATTTTCAAAAATGAGTTATTATTATTTTAATAGTTTGAGCTACTTCCATTTAAAGGTGCATGTTGTAGTGTTCTGGTAATAAGTAGGAGCCGCGCCGGGCCGGCTCAGGTTCAAATCAATTTTTTAAACTCGAGAAACAAAATTATACATCGAGTGGATGACTTTCGTGAAAAATACGCTTCAATTTAATGGCCCCTAAAAATTTACAAAGATGAACACCTCTAGCAGTAGAAAAAAACGTCGAAATTGTCACACAAAAAAAACAAGTTTGCTCAAGTTAGCTTGTTCAAACTTAAATTAAACAAAGCTCTCCGACTACCACAACATCAGACGGTCTAACCGAACAACTGCACAGACACGTGTTTCGCGCCTACTGGGGGCTCATCAGTGCGCAGGCGTGATCAGCTCAACCATCCGATGCTGTGGCAGTCAGAGAACTCATGGTAATATACACCCAAGAGGACTCCTAATATGTGAGTCCTCCAAGCGGCGCCATCTATCAAAGGCATTCCGCAGATGCTATATTTCAAGGCATCTTAAGAGGCGCAATATTTATTTATATTCGCGTGTTTGTTGTCTTTTTAACATTGCTCTACTTGGCTTGAGTATACATGTGTACATCTACCATCGATGCTCTCTTGGCGACGGTGTTGCTTCACGTGGAATTCTGTTAATTCCCTCGCATGCCTGATGCCTTGAAATATAGCATCTGCGGAATGCCTTTGATAGATGGCGCCGCTTGGAGGACTCACATATTAGGAGTCCTCTTGGGTGTATATTACCATGAGTTCTCTGACTGCCACAGCATCGGATGGTTGAGCTGATCACGCCTGCGCACTGATGAGCCCCCAGTAGGGGCGAAACACGTGTCTGTGCAGTTGTTCGGTTAGACCGTCTGATGTTGTGGTAGTCGGAGAGCTTTGTTTAATAAAAAAAATGCGAGGTGCCCGCTATATGGCCCTAAGAGGCGCAATATTTATTTATATTCGCGTGTTTGTTGTCTTTTTTTTTGTTCAAACTTGTTTTCATCCAAATGTACAAATCGGATTTAAGTTTAGGAGATTGACCGTCAGTTCCACAAAAGATGATCAGCGATCAAGGCTGATTGCAGATTAACTGGACTTTTTTTTGCTGAATGCTAGGTGATTACTAGGGAGCGGATTTATATGCGGTAAAAAAGCTCAAAATATGTAGTTTATATGCGCTTGAAATGTATCAAAATATGCGGTAAAAATGTTCAAATAAAGCAATATATGCGAGTAAATATGTGATATAAGCTGCAAAAATAGTGAAAATTCAAGCATTTATATGTAAAACCAACCAATCAACTTCAACCATCAAAGTAAAAAAAAATTCCCTCAAAAATTTAATTTTTTTTTTCTTGAAATGAAAAAATCGTGATTTTCTAGCCAATACATTTAGATGAAATGGCCAGAATATCGACAAATATACACTTATATGCGAAAATATGGACTAAATATGCGGCTATATGCGATTATATGGACTATCAATTTATATGCGGAAAAAAGTCGAAATAATAAAATATATGCGAAATAAAACTTAGTATTTAGGTTCCTTATAGATGGAAACGTCAAGCTGCAAGTCGACAGTTGCATCCAGCTTAGCGAATAGAACATGTAAAAAATTATAAATCCGCTCTCTAGTGATTACTCACAAAAAATGCCTGAAATCTGTTCAAGACCAATCATTTTTTCATTATTGAGGGATAAACCAGCATTTCCCTTGATCAGTCAGCTACAAGTTAACAAACAAAAATCGCAAATCAACTAATCTCGTATTATCTGTTTTGTGGAACCCACGGTGAGTTAGTCGGAATAGATATTTTTATTTAACTTGTCGTGATCGGTTCTACATGGCCAGAAAAACAAAATAGACCACCTAGCAGAGCTTCGCCCCCTACGACTACCCTTTAACGATGATCGACATTTTTTGTACCAAAATGGTATCACCGGCGGGCTATGATGCGTTGAATTATAACGTATTTACTTCCAATCGATTGACGGGTTTCATCCCCTCCATTTTAAGTTGCTATTTTTCACCCCTCCTCCTCCAATAACTCAGAGCCCCGAGTGCAATTTTTGGCGATTTTGGCTATGTTGTAGAGCACTCAAGTCTGAACAAAATATCAAATTTTCAGGACGTCCATATTTTTCCCGGAGTTGAATTCTATCTTTCTTGTACTAAAAGTACTCAACAAAATAAGTGTCACCCTGCAAAATTTGACCTAACTTTGAAACTAGACAACTTTGAAATGCTACAAGCAATTCAATCAATTTTTAGACCGTTCGCTATATAGTGCGGGAAGTAAAGGGAACCACCTTGCAAATTGTGATACAAGCACAAAATTTGGTACACTTACTCTTCAAAGTACTTCAAATAAGACTGGGGATGGTGCCCAGCCAAATTTTTCCCAAGAGGGCTGTTCCAGAGGCGCTATGTTGTCCCTGGAGCCCTGAGGTCTATCTTCAAAACGGCAAGTGATATCGACATAGTTCAAACTTGTTTTCCATTGAAGTTACTCGCAGGTGATAAATATAAATTGTATGAACTCATCTTGCACTTTTGAGCACAGCCTTGAGATTTGTCACAGTTGAAGTACATACCTATATCTTACTTTCAAGAAGTGGTGCCCAGGATGATGGCACTATACTTGCAGACGCCGTATACAGGGTGTTCAATCAAACAAAAATTCCAACTTGTTGACCAAAAGAGTTGGAGTCATGAAAGTCACCAAGTAGGTGCACAATAATTCAATGCTTGTTAAGATGAAACAAACTACGTCTAAATATCTTCAGCCGTTCCTGAAAAATCGTGAACTTGATGGTGAGTTCCATGAAAATTTCGAGGAAAATTTACATTTTTCAATAAATCAATGATTTGTCAAGATATTCAACAGTAATATCACAAGTGCTTAGATTTTCACGATAATTTTGGTCAGGCGATCGCGAGTGCTGATTGTAGCGATAAATGCCCGACTCCGTAGGAGGAGGGCATTTATCCAGGGAAAATCAGCCCGAGGGAAATGCCTGGCCAAAATTATCTGGGAAAATCTCGAGCACGAGTGATATTTTGAAGATTATTACATAAAAGAAGTCCGAAGTGACAGTTGTCAGATTTTGTTGTTTACATGAATTTTATTCCGTTGCTATTGACAGTGGGATTTAGATAAGTGAATATTATCCTTGTAGGTCTAATAATCGAGGGCGTTGTATGTAATAATCGAGTGAAATTCGGTAGTCCCATTAAGAGTGAAGTCAAGTATGGAATGCCGTGTGTTTCCGTCGTCCTCATGAGATTATTTTCAAAAAATTTGACAGCCAACAATATTTCTTCTGACTGTCCAGTGGTTAGCCGTATCAACCTTGCACTTTTGAACATTGAGACTTAGCACAGTTGAAGTAAATACCTATACCTTACTTTCAAGAAGTGGTGCCCAGATGGCAATCATGGGAGTTCCAGAGTGTTCAATCATGCAAAAATTCCGAATTCCGGTGAACAAGTTGGAATTTTTGTGCTCTTGGAGAAAACACGAAATTTAGGATAGAAGTGGAATGGGCATCTGAACATAATTTTCATTTTCAACGCCATTCATTTCTGTCAAAATCAAGGACGACATGAGAATGATGCAAAACCTCGTGATAATTGTTTCTAATAGGTACTCCTAAGCCAATAGCGTAATTATATTCCACATTTTGACCCTGAAAGATAGGCAAATGCTGAGTGGGAGGCTGAGATGCTTCCATGCAATCTACATCAATCACTTTTAAGTAAATACGCTCAGGAGGATGTTTTCAGCCTGTCGATATCGCTTGCCATTGCAAAGATATCCAGTAAATTTTTTGATGGCTGTCGTACGACAATCGGAGGATGAACTTGACTTTGCACCATCCCTAGCTTTGTTTGGGGGTACTTTGAAGAGTGCATGAACCAAAGTTTCTGTTTACATCACAAAGGACAAGATATATAAGTATTTCAGCTTTAAGCTCCCAAAATATAGTAGTCACTACCCTGTCGGAAATTTCTGATAAAATCATTTAGAATTTTATATGTTTTCTATATGTTCTGTACTCGGTTTTTGGAACAGTAGTTTGCGAATAGAAAATATAGAGAATTTTATTCGCAAAAACTAATAGGATTAGGCAAAATAGCTTATAGGGTACAGGGTGCTCACGATAAAATTTACCCCCCTCCAGTAGATTTCCCTTCAAGATATTTCGAAGAACTAAAAACTTTTTCTTCACGATTTTTCCCAGGGACCTTAAATCAACCCTCTAAAAGTTTCTAATTGGTACCGTGTACAGGGTGTGATATGTAACTTTTTTATTTTAAATGCAACACCCTATATTTTATTCCGTTATTTGATGGAGCCTTTTTTCTGATTACAAATTAATATGACACTTATGATTTATTTTGACAAGTAAGCTGTCGGAAAAATAATAGAATAGGTAGTCGAATAATTTTGTTTCGCGGCGAGATGGCTTTGGTTTCTACAGTTCACCTAAAAAAAAGTTATTCTCGCAGCATTTTGTCTGCAGAATTCAACTCTGCATGGATAAATGGTCCAATTTGTTCCTTATACGGGGTGTCGTGTAATTTTTAATTGTAAAGTAATAATAATTTATTTGACTGCCTATTTTATTATTTTTTTGGCAGCTTCCTTGTCAAAATCAATCATCAATGTTATATATTTTTGTAATCAGAAAGAAAGGCTTCATCAGATGACGTAATAAAATATAGGGTGTTGTATTTGAAATAAAAAAGTTACATGTCACACCCTGTATACGGTACCAATTGAAAACTTTTAGACGATCGATTCAAGATCCCTGTAAAAAATCGCTGGGAAATTTTTCAGTTTTTCAAAATATCTCAAAGGGGAATCTCCTAGAGGGGGGTGAATTTTATCGTGAACACCCTGTACATATAGGAGCACATAAGATACCGAATTTGGCATATAAAAACATATAAAGTTGTATAATGTATGTGTTTCGGACTGTTTCGAACAGGATACGTAAAATAACATATAAAATCATATGGATCCATATAAAATTCAGCTAATCGCGATGGGCGACGTGCTGAAAGTGATGATCCTGCGCGTTCCTGTCATATTTTCATTGAATTATGACATTTACATTTGAAAGACCATTGTAGATAAAATCTTGTAATAAGAAACACGCGTTAGAAGTGTCCTATTATTAATAATATGTCACTTATTAACTCGCTTATTAATAACTCTTGTTATTACCCTTATATCGTAAATAGCTATGATATACTTATTTGATTCTTTTTTTGCGTCGATTATTGAAAGTGTAGCATGCAGGAGAATGCATACACTAACCTGTGAAATGTGGAATCGTGGAGTTCTTATTCGGTCTTCCAGAGGGTCTTTCTTCATAGAAAACTACACCAGCATCGAGCAGAAACAACATAAACAGTACCTAAACTAAACAAGCAAACGAAGCAAACACAGAAATAGATGCCGCGGGGCCAAAGGCCGATATGGCTAAGTCAGAGTCACTGCTCACTGCATTATCGGCAGATCCCGGGAAATTCAAAATCTTCAAAAGCGATCAGTATTTCACAATAGAAACGCAGGAGACAAATTCCATCAGCATTTGCAAATATATAATCTATAAGGTTTTCATCATAGGGACTTTTCATATAAAAACTTATAGAAATTCAATGATGAATTCCAAATACATTCTAACTATTATGTTTTCATATAGGTACTTAAAAACATATAAAGCTTACTAAGTGATCACCTCATAGCTTATATGACATCATATGGGATCCACTACCTTCATATAGGGAAATATAAAAGCAAATAGAATTTTTATCTGAAATTTCCGTCAGGGAAGGTTATTTCTCAATTTAGCCCCTGAAAGTTAGACAACCGGTGAACGGGAGGTTCAGATGAGTTCTTATAACCTTATCCGTCACCTGGAAGTTTTACAATCAAGAAGAACTTTTCAGAATGTCAATATCACTTGCCGTTTCGAAAATATGCCGTAGGGCTCCAGAGACAATTTGACGGGCTCTAGTACGGCTCTTGAGGGAAGAATTCAACTGAAGACCATGTCCAGTTTTGTTTTGGGTACTTCGAAGAGTAAGTGTACCAAATTTCGTGGTTGTATCAGAAAGCGCAAGGTATATGCACACATCGGCCTTCAACGCCCAAATGAAATAGCCCCAACTGACAGATTTCCCAATTTTACCACTGGAAGGTAGGCAACTGGTGAACGAGAGGTTCAGATGAGTTCATACAATCTGTATTCATTACCTACGAGTGGCTTTAGTCAAAAAGAGTGTGGAGTATATCGGTATCACTTGCCGTTTCGAAGATAGATTTTAGAGCCCCAGGGACAACATAGCGGCCCTGGTACAGCCCCCATGGGAAAAATTCGGCTGGGCACCATCCCCAGTCTTGTTTGGAGTACTTTGAAGAGTAGGTTCATCAAATTTGGTGCTTGTATCACAATTTGCAAGGTACTCAAAGGAACATATTTTGACCCTTAGCTCCCGCACTACTAGCCCAGTTCTTGAGCTATTAGTCCGTATTTTCTAGAGACATGAAGTATTCAACACGATATTTCTAGAGGGTGTTCAATTGGCTGGTGCAAAATTTCTGAAAGTTTGAAATGCTCCTCTTGAACAAATTTTTTTGTACTGTCTCTCAACACCACAGGCAGGAAGGTAGGCCTCATACCTCGAGACGGTTTTTGAATTCTCGGTGTGTCTCTCTTATTTGCAGGGCGACCTCAAAAAGTCAACTTTTTTGTAATAAATTAATAACTATTTTCCTCGTTGCCCGATTTTAGAAATTTTCAGCTCTTTTTGGAACTTAAGCTTCAGGTAGGTATACCAAAGGATCAAAATCAACTTAAGACAGACATTCAAGATACAGGTTTGCATGGAAGTGACCCAAACTTGAACTTCTCTCGGAATCTAGGTTGAGAGGAAAATCGAACGAAAATCAACTCACCTTCTGGAGCGACATTCATTCTGAACACTTCAAGGTGCTTTTTTTATTCCATGGGACTATAATTGCTGGTTAACTAGGCCACATTCGAACTGTTTGATTTTGAACGAGGAATATCGCCCTTGTGCGCCTGAAAATGTTCGTAACCAAAGTAACAAAAGCCTAATAATCGCTAACAAACAGTGATCGACAAGTGAGTGATTGGTCTGATTTTTGTAACGTTGATTACGAGCAGCTTCATGTGAGCAAGCCCCGATTCTCCTCCAAAAACATGCGGTTGTAATTTGGTTCCTTTTACTTACAATTCTGGTCTCATACAAGAAGAGGATACCTTGAAGTGTTCGGAATGGATGATTCTTCCGGAGGTTAGTTGATTTTCATCCGATTTTCCTCCCAATTCATATTCCAAGACAGTGGCGCAGCCAGGATTTAGCCATGGGGGGGGCTACCGAAAGCGAGCGAAGCGAGCTGCGCCAAAGGTGACCCCCCCCCCCCCCGGAAAAAGGGCCTTGGTCATTCTATTTTCAAGTATGATTATTGTGGTACCAATGTTACCTACCTCAAATTGAAGTAGGTATTAAATTCAGTATTTCCCGGGTTTGTGAAAAATGTCAGTAATAAATGGTAGTAATGACACTTGCAAACTGACAGCTGCGCTGCGCTCACGTAGAAACGTCATACACGATCGTTCGGCACATACAAACGATACGGCCGAACGCAGCTGTTCACGAAATACGGTTTTTCGTGCTCTTGTTAGATCTATCGATAGTGGCAGTCTGAACGATAATCGTTCGCTAACGAGTCGTTAGTTGGCAGTCTGAACGATAATCGATCGCTAACGAGTCGTTAGTGAACGGGAAGTTACAAGATAAGCCTGATAGGTAGGTGAGTATACTTGCTTAAGGACGGAGTTATATCGGTAAAATAAGCGTTGTGGAATCAATAATCCCTGTGGGTTCATTCTTCGACAGAATCTTACCATTTAGGTCTCTCTCGAAAGCTACAAGGATGCAGTTTGGTTTGAGCCCATTGGCATTTCCAAAATCGAAAAATGTCTTTCTCTTTATTTTTGGATGAATAATTGATTTCTGGATCTTGGAAATGCCAATAAGCTCAAACCAAAGTGCATCCTTGTAGCTTTCGGAAGAAACCTAAATGGTGAGATTCTGTCAAGAAATAAACCCACAGGGATTGATTCCGCAACGCTTATCTTACCAATTCAACTCCGTCCTTAAACAGGAAGAGTTTCTCTCTCCGCACAACTTGAAAAAAAATCGCGCAATCCAATCGCAGTAAACTCTTACACAGAGAGACTAATGATCTATTTTTTAAATGATGAAGAAGGTAACAGTCGAACACAATATTTTTTTATTTTGTTCAAAATTTTTCATTGCTTCGGTGGAAAAGCGAGACTGTCTGGGGGGGGCTATAGCCCCCTAGCCCCCCCCTTGGCTGCGCCACTGTATCCAAGAGCAGTTCAGGTTTTATTCACATTGAATTCTGCATCGATCCACCAAATTTCGTCAAGTTCCGAATCTATTTCGGGTTAATACTTATTTTGACTGGACTAGTAGAAACGTATAGGTTAGTTGACATTATAGGTCGAGGCTAAGTTGTGAACTGCCTTTTGGGCGTAGGTACTTTGCGGTCGAATATTGCACTTAGAGGTGCCCCCCTCCTCAGTTGCGCCACAGTGAACAAGTGCTTCGGTGATTAATCTTCCAAGCTTTGTTGCAAAACGTAAACGGAGATTCAGCTGAAATTAGCTCGAAGCTTTGCCGCAAACTAAGTTAATATTTACCGAACAATAACTGAGATCAATTTTTCAAAGAAGTAGATTGACATGAAGGATAAAGGAATCTTATTAATTGCGTAACTTTATTCGGGGAAAGTTTGTAATTGACGTTTCGAGGAAACCGGGTGGAGAATTATTGCGGATTAAAAGGCTTTAGTGCTGAGCTTTTCGCAATTTCTCGCAGTGAGGAACGACAGGATTCTTTAGAGCCCTTTCGAAATTAATAACCAGTGTAAATTACTGGAGCAGTGAGAGAAGCGAGCAAGTTTTCAATTTGATTTGCTTCGTCTTTGAAGAATTATTATTCGCGCAGTGTAAGTTCGTGTTCAAGTACCTCTATAGCAGTTATGCAACGAAAGCAAAAGAAACACCGTATTCCGAAAACATTTTACGGTTTTGAACGCCACTTTTAAGTAAAGCAATTCACAGTGGAGAAGAGACCCTGACATATACCATAACATGAGTGAGAAAGAGATGAAGAGGAAATTTATCTTTTACAGTTTTGGCGCCACACTAATGCTCCAAATGCGAAAAGGGAAAAAGGTGTGAAACCCCCCTAACTCTAAAGCTTATGCGCCTGGCTGGATAGGCAACCCAACATACTTCAATTTATTTCAACTCATTTGAATTAAATCACTTTTTCCGCTCTTGGGACTGCTTTGGCCGGTGATCGTCTAGTATCAGGACACCATCCTGTTGTGCATCCTTCTTGTGGTTCAAGGATAGACCTCCTGGGCGTGTTGAGATTGACTTAACCTCTATTTCGAACGTAGTAAGACACAGAAGTTGGTTGCGATAAAAAAATCATTGCATTGACTTCTATTTATAATATGTCAAAGTGCTTAAATAAAGGCTCGTTCCTATACCTGACCCTACCTCAACGCCGGCAGCTAGGATAACTAAGTTTTCTGAGGTGTTACCTGAAAGATGACTTTCCCCTAATAATTGTTTCAAAGCTGTCACACGTTAATACTCCGATGAACACCTGATTCTACAGCTTGACCAACATTTAAACTTTGATTGGGGAGCGTGATTCGAAATTCTTATCGTGGATTCACCAGATTCAACATTTTAAGTTAGTGTTATAGGTTATGTTAGAGTTAGGCCCAGCGTCTAGACACCGAAAAGAGAGTTCCCTGTTGTTTCCCCTGTTCCCTACAATCTAAGTTCGTGGGCCGGTGTGGGCGGGGCTCCTCCTATTATGAATCCTTTTCAAAGACTGCGTCTCTTATATTTGCACTATTATTTTTGCATTGCTCTTTTGAGGCTCTGGTAATCTTTTGCCCGTTTTGGAGGGAATTGGATATGGCCTGTGCCTTTGTGGAGAACTGGACCTATTTTTCACCTTGTATTGCCCTTGAAGCTTAGAAGGATATCGCGATCGCGATTGTCTACAGCCGGAAATGTAAAACCCAATTTCACCCCTCCAAAAACTTCGGAACCAATGGTGTACGCGAACATTTACTCAAGTCAAGGTACCAAGCTCCCATGTGAAGACCCTTTTGATTGGACCCCGTAGTACTGTTTTGTCTGGTGAACCCATACTTGCTAAAAATCTACTAAGGTGCTCGCCGACGAACTAACGCGAGCAGGCTTCGAAACAGCTTTTATTCCCCATAAGTAAATATCAGATCGCTATAACCAACTTTTGAGCCGTAACAATTTATTAGAGGTACAAATTGATTGAATCGTCGCGTCGTCGAATATCCAGATAATTATACGAATAGCTTCTAATAGACTTTCCATTTCACGATAAAACAATCTCCCTCAACTTCAGGT
This sequence comes from Anaspis maculata, assembly GCA_949128115.1. Classification (NCBI taxonomy): domain Eukaryota; kingdom Metazoa; phylum Arthropoda; class Insecta; order Coleoptera; family Scraptiidae; genus Anaspis; species Anaspis maculata. The sequence continues at coordinate 89,952,263 of OX421963.1, forward strand.
GAATACTGCAGCAAATCGATTAGTTACGCGAAACCAAACCGGGCATTCCCCTAGGTGGAACTCCTCTACATAACATTAGTCATTAATAATAATTCTCTTGTACTTAATAATCCAACTAACATGGAAATCTGAATAACTGCAGTTGCTTGCTCGATGCTGGAGACTGTATGGACCTTGAGTTTTATGACGGCGGAGGGCCACTTGGCAGAGGTGTTGTTCGATCCATTCTCTTTCGATTGAGATACTAAGCCATCAATACCAACTATGCCGGCGGCATTATACAGGATGGAAGAAAAATACAAAGTTGAACGTTTGGCCCTCAAGAACCAAAATACGTGAAGAAATGTAAATCGCCATGAATAATCCTAATTTCATCGTCATGAAGTCGTCATAAACTTTAATCAAATATCTCGAGCCGTTCCTGGAAATCTTCAAAAGACTGAAGTTGCAAGAAAATCCATTTTCTACAGCAATTGAACCGGCACCCTAGTAATTCCTCAAGTAACTAATTTTCTTAATCAGTCATGTATCAATTTATTCAAGCATAATAAATATATATACTAATTTTCTTTGATAAGTCTGGTATCAACTTTAACTACGATGCGCTTTTTCAAAGAACTGAAGCCTACAGAGCTACCTGCACTATTTTCGTCTGGTTTATTAGCTACATAATATTTAAGAACTCCTCTTGATCACTTGCGGTGACAAGTAAGAGTTATTATTCCAAGAATTTTTAGAATGCGTAAACTGTAAACTGTTTTTTCTTTCGACATTCTTGAAATAGCTTATAGCCGGCGGAAACGAAGCACCAAGCCCCAAGTGAATGGGTCTTTAAATAGGCACCTTTCCATGCATAACCGCACAAATCGTGTCAGAAGTTCAGGAGACATTAGCAATATAAATAAATTTGGACACCACTAAGACACTACATAGCTTAACACGTCATTCGTCTTAATTAAAGCTTGATTTATGGAGTTCAAAGGCACTTCTTCTGTTATCTGTAACTCTTGATAATATGCTTGAAATTTTTTTTTGCATTGCAAGATTTTTTCATGTCGGGTCTCGGGTCTGTAGCGCAAACACAACTCCATTATAGCTTTCTGAACTACGCTCGATAGGTAGTTTTGACGTGGCTTCAAGGTAATTTCAACTAAAGCTCCGTTTCCGGTTGCGGCCAAGCTTGGAAATCACACTTGTCCATGATTTAAATTGACGAGTTGACAAAGTAATGTTCAAGTTTGTAGGGTAAACAGAGTCAATCTGTCCGACTGTTTATCTGTCTGTTGGTCTATTTTTCACTCTGTTTGTGTTTGTCTGTTTGTTGGTTGAATTCTTGCCATGCTTTCACACATGAATCGTTCCATCAATCCGCTATGCGCATTGGTTAAAACACTGGAAGAAAGTAAGCTTTTGATGGTTTTTCGCTTGAAACTGGCTTTCCGATAGCTTATGCTCCCGTAAAACCATTTGAATTGTCTAAAACTACCGTCAATTCTGTCACCTGCTGTCAAAAATACGTCAGGCTGTCAAAACTGGTCAAAATTCAAACTTGAATTACCGCTAAACTGAAATTTACTGTTGAATGGAGCGTTTTTGATTAAATTACCTGTGTTTTTTTTTAATTCTAGAGTAACAGCGAACCGAAGCTTGCCGAAGGTCAGAACGACATAACTCCCGACGTTTCGCCGCACATCCGCCGGAAAGGATCCACGACGCGACGCGGCACTTCGGTGTACCACAGGAAATCCACGGCCTTCTTGGACGTGCCGGATCAGAGACAGAACCGCGGCGGGGGCAACAATGCCGAAGAGGAAGACGAGGACTCTTACAGGCTGCGGTCGTTCAGCTTCACGTCCAAGGGCAAAGGTATGTTCGATTTTTTAATTTTTCTATATTTTTTTTCATAATACGGGGTGAGTCATTGATACGTGCATTCGGGAAGCATCGAGAGACTGCAGCGGTAGGTCACGACACGTCGAGACTTCTGGTGGAGGTGCCGAAGAAGGTACGCGTATATTCTCGACGCAAATAGGTACCAGAAAAGTCCGTGTGTGCTGGAAACTACAACGATCAAACACGAAGCATCCGGATAGTTGGAATCGAGCGACTGTGACGATAACATCTCAAGCGACATTGTGAATTTCTAAGCGATTAATAGTCGTGTGCGTTATTTAGTTGTATCGGTAGTAGTGAATAAAGTGCAGTTTGTTTACAAGTAAATCAGCACGTTTAATTTCGAAATAGGTGAACCCGAATACCGTAACAGTATTTAGTGTACAGGGTGAGTCATAAATCGTAAAAATTTATCTGTCTCGAAAATGCCGGTGGAAGGTTCTAGAGGTTATAAAACTGATGTAGAGCCACAAATAACAAAAATGGTTCTGATATGAAATTTTCTGCATGCATTTTTGAAAAAAACAACTGGATTTCCAGGATTTACGATTCACGCTGTATATTAAATAGAATTATTACAAAACACAATCAAAGATTTGAAAACATTGCTTTTTGGTCTGTTGAAAAGAGTTCACTAAAATCTCCCAAAATAACGACAATAGAGGGGACCGAAGGACCACCTTTTGACCCTCCATATTTTCCAAAATGGCCAAGCCATTTCTCGACTTGTATGCCTCATTGTATACGAGTTTGTCGCGTTAGTAAAAAAAGTGAAAAGTAGCATTTACTGGCTTGAGTAGATATATCGCAACAGTAGGTTAAATTGTGCGTATGTTGCCTTATAAGTATTGCATGCGTGGGTATTGCATATGAGTTTCTATTCAAAGTTATCAAGAAAAGTGGAAAGAAGCCGCACTTTACTGGCTCTTATCGCACTAGTGAGGTAAGTCGACAATTGATATAAAAGAGAAAAAATCAATTTTTTTATTCCCTACGAAATTACGCGTCAAAGACAAAAAAAAAGTCTATAGACAGGTTGTCGAAGCAGTAAGAAAAGTGCCAATGCATGGATCATTCTTACACTAACACCAGTAAGAAAAGTCGACTTTTTATATGAAGAAGAAAGAGTTTCATTGACTGACGTCGAGTTCCCATGCCGCATAAGTAAGAAAAAGGGGTGAGATAAGTCGACGTTTTGTACAAAAGATAAGAAGTATAGACTAGTTTTATCATACAAATTTACATGACGCATTAGCGGGAAAAGTAACACTTTACATGGTAATTCTCGCACTTGTGAGACAATAGTCGGCTTTTTTTTTGTGGAAAAGAAAGAATACTTTTCTCGACATGCTTCACTGTATACGAGTTTCTAGTCGCGTTGGTGAAAAAAGTGGAAAATAGCACTTCACTGCACTTGCTCATTTTGCACTTGCGAGATAAGTTGTCGTTCTATACAAAAGAGGCAAATCAAATTTTGACACTGGTTTACTACCTACGAATTTGCGTGTCGAAGCGAGAAAATGCTAAGGCCGGTTTCATGACACGAGTTTACATGTCGCATAATTGAACTAATCGACACTTTTCATAGATTATTCTCGCACTAGTGAGAAAAGTCGACTTTTTATATGGAAGGGAAAAAAGACATTTCTGGATCTCGACTGGCTTCATTGTACATTAGCCGTATAGCTATGACATTTCTGGCACATACAGGAATCTGCATCCTACCAGCATTTACAGGAATCTGCCGACAGTTACAGAAATCGGCCTTACCGGCATATACAAAAATCTACCGACGCTGACAGTAGCGTCATCTTCCGTTATAGTCATGAGCCGCCATTAAGTACAGTCACAAACTGCTATTAAGCACAGACACAAACCTACATCACCAACATCTTTTAGCACAGATACGAACCTACATATTACCAACATCTACAATAGTTCCCTCGATAGTGCCCTTTTGTGACACATACATAAACTTGGACTGAGGTTAGGGGGTACGTGATCCGCAATACACATACTTGGAATTGAAGTGGTAGCATAAACAAACCTAGAAAATGTTTAGGGAATCGTGTAATATAAGAAAATATGATGCAATAGATGTTCACGTCGGAAATTCTAGAAAGAAAATAACCAGTGTGACTTTGAATTTGTTGCTATAAAAGGAGGAGCGCTACATTTCCAGATCACGTTTACTCACACAAAATCGACAGTACTTTTTTCAACCATAGCCGAAGAGCAAAAAAGTGAACTACGCGGGTCTGTCACCTGCTAGCCTGCCGTTGAGCACAACAAAAGAGCCATCTTCCATGATCTGAGGCAAAAGGGTGTCTCTCTGGTTCAGTACTTATTCCAGGGAAACTCGCTTCGAAAGTCCCGTCCACGATTTCCTCGCAAACGTTTCCTTTGTCCCCCAATCTTGCAATTAAGTCTTCGCCTATAAACATCACATATTTGAAATAGTTCTAGCAAATCAACAAAATCAATATTCGGCTTGAAGTATACGTTTATCAAAATTATATCAATATACTTACCTAATATATAAACAAGGCGTTTTTTCTCAAGTAACAATTTCAAGATTTTTTATCAATGACACCTAAGCCTCCGCCGTAGGAAGAAAAGTGACAATTTCCTGGCTCATTTTCGCGCTAGTGAAGTAAGTGGATTTTTCCTTTCCACATGAATTAGAAATCAAACAACTTTTTACAGGCTCATTGTTTTTTCATACGAATTAAGAATTAGTGACTAATGGAAAAAGGTAGCAGCTCGGGTAGCAGTTTGCTAGCTCATTTCAGTAGAGTGAGCCGACTTTTCCATCTTGTAGAAGAAAATTAGCAACTTTTTCCGCACTGGCTTTATTATACGGAACGTGTGACAATGTGGGGAAAGTAAGGCTTTACTAGCTCATTCTCGTTCAAGTGAGATAGGTTCACTTCTCCTGCAGGGAAGAAGAAATACCAAGCTTTTTCATACTGGTTTGATTACGCATAATTATTACATGTCGCATGAATGAGAAAAGTGACAGTTTCCAAGTTCTTTCTCTCACCAGTAAAATAATAGTTATTTACAGTCGAGTGAGTTGAAGTCATAGTTTACAGCGCGGCATCGGCAGCTTGATTCAATAAACGAGCTTCGGGCCATAGAGCCAATTTTGCGTCTGATAAATGCGCGATAGTATATTACATAACTAGTGTGGAAAGTGATGTATTTCATACGAGTGGGACGTTTAGCACGAGCCGCTTGCAGCGAGTGCGGAACCCCCACGAGTACAAGAAATACACTTTCCAACGAGTTGTGTACACTATTTTTCCTACGACTCCAAAGATTTCAATCTTGAAAAAAATTTACATCATTTTCTTAAAAATTATCGAATATGAAGATATCAGAAAAATTCAGTACTGATGAAAAACTGAGCCCCAAAATTATACCTATATTGAAACTGAAGAAAAAATAGAAATCCAAAATTTTCCAAATTGTTGAAGTACTATTTTTTTTTTGAGTTATTCTAATACAAAGTGGGTGTCAAAAATTGCAAATTTCAAGTTTTCACAAGTTTCAGATTAGTAGCAGTTTCTGTTCTAGGCGGCTTTTGAAAAATTGAAATATTAATTCGAATTTGTCGCGCCAAAATTTGCATCTGTTACTGTTATTGGATAAAAATCAAGCCGTTTTTATGGAACATCACGTGACGTCCATGCGTCACATTCAAAGCTATTCCAGCCATTGAAGTTAGCTAATGCAACAATCCAAACAGGAGTGAACGACTGAACGATGAGATTTCATGACTAGATTTCAAGTTTTGATTCTTGAATCGCAACTGAAAAATAATAAATATGAATTGCATAATAATTAAAGATGGAGTGAGCTATCTGATTTATAGGAACAGTTCCATTCATCGAGTTCTGTTTTGATATAATGGGAATTCGAACAAACTAGAAACGTCACAAAATCAACAGTTTTGGGGGTTTGTTTTTTGAGGACGATTCGAAATTCCGTGTTCCGTAAATAATTTGAGGCTTAAAAATGATTACGAAAGGTATTATTTACGATTGAATGTATGCAGAATAATGTACGCATCAGGTAGCGTATGTGCCAGTGGATGAATATTGTGGTGGAAAAGCTGGAAAACGTCAATTTCGCAGGTAATAAATTTCATAGACTTCTGGATAATCAAGTAGCGTGCGATTTTTTAAAATATCACACTTGTGTGATATTATGTACTTTCGAAGTGCCAAGAACATGTAGAAAACGTTACTTTCATAGGTGGTCGTAGGAAAAATTAGATTCGCTCCTTCACAGGACCTCGTATTACGAATTGACTTGTCGTATCAGTATGAAAAGTGAATTTTGCTGACCCGTGTCACTTAACACCTTATATTATAGCGCTTCCGTCACATGGCGCCCTAGGACTTCGCATCTCTAGCTCTCTCTGTAGGAATTGCAATTGCACCATGGTTCGACGCAGTGGCGCCGAACTCATGAAATTTTACTATGGCGAAAGATTTTTCAGACCCCCCCCCCATTGCAACGCGACGGTCGGGCCGGGGCACCTAAGAGCCCCTCAGTTAGCGCCACAGGCGAAAATTTTCGGAATAATAATGATAATACTAACAATAATATGCAAAAAATGGGAAGCCGTTGACCAAATTGTCCATAGATTTCATTATCTTTTCAAATTTCGAAATTTTTACGAATCTCTTCAGAAATACCCCTTTGGGGGAAATTTCATGTTTAAGAACTCTGATGACAGAAAATATTTCTGCGTAGTTTGTGGGGAAAAGTAGGCAAGACCCGTATTAAATTGGACCCAAGTTTTATCCAGTGCCGTCTTTTGAACAAATGGGGCCCCGGGCACCAGGCAGTGAGGGGCCCCCATATAAAGGTTTTCAAAAATAGCACGCGAGTGAGGCGAGTACCACCTCCGCAGGTTATTATTATTCAACAAACTTTTTTATATGAAAATTTCGCGCTTTTTTTTAAATTTTCAACAGAAAACCGAACATTTCCAACAGAAGCCGGTCGTTTCTTAAGTTTTCGTGGGATGGAGCGTCGTGGACTCTTGGGAGGTAAAAGGAAGGCGCCACGATCAGCTCAGAAAGTGACATAGTCAAATAAACGTCGTAAACGGGATATTTTTTTTTTTTTTTTTTTTTGGCTTTTGGATTTCTCCCATTAGCCACTAAACGGGATATGAGAATAACATTTTTACAAAAATAAGCCCAAAAAAGCGGGGGTCCTGGGCATAGGCCCTTCGGGCCCATGCCTAAAGACGGCACTGGTTTTATCAAGAGTAATAAAACTAACTTATTTGCCATTCCATATCAACAGATAGTGTGCAGTGCAGCGCCATGTAGCTGTAGGCACAAAAATTGAAAGTTTTTTGTGGGATCGTAAGATTTTTCCTAGTCCATTCAGTTAGCTGTTGAAATACCGTATGATCAAGAGTGCTGTGACATTATTATTCTAATAAAAGGTTGGCCATAATGACTGAATATACTGTTAAATGTCCATGTCAGTCTCGGAAAATGTTTAAAACTGAATAAAAAGCTTCCATTATCGAAAATTATTTTTGAAATGGCACAAAATTGGAAACGGAGAGTGGTCGTATCCATCACCGACATTCATTAAAGATTTCCAATTGACATACAAAATGTCACTCTGGAGTAAATTGTAGGACATACTACCAACAATTGAAAAAGGCACAAGAACACATAGCACTCTTGAGGTAAAATGGTTTTGATGAAACGATACCTATACCTACATCGTAAACAACTTGTCATTCAGATTCAATATACCTAATAATCGTAATATCCAATGATTTGGTGGGTGAATCTTTCTTTCTCTTCTTTTCCTCACTTATTCTCCTTTTCTCCTTCCTCCGTCTTCTTTTTTTTTCCTTTTTACCTCTTCAACCCCCCCCCCCTTATTTTGAGGTATGGCGAACGCCACAAAAAAAGGTCTATTCGGCGCCACTGGTTCGACGGAAGATCGAGATGAATTGAATCAGCATTCAAAGTCGCCGTGAACTACAATTTTTTTTCCAATATCTTCCGAGCTATCTAACAATCTGTCATTTGACAATAAATAAAACTATCAAAAATGGAGAAATATAACAGTAAAGACTGACACATTAGTCAGCCTTTCTAAACACTACAACATTAAACAAAGAACATCAACATTGGGTTTCATGACTGCATGGGAGTTAAACGGCACGTGCTAGCGGAAGGCGTGAGAGAAGGTCCAGCAGGTGTCGACTTTTGAGTATCCTTGTCTTCGGCAGGCGGATCAGCCCCTCCGCTAGGGGATTCGGATGGTGGACAAGACGGTCTCGATAGCGCTGCATCGACGACGGTGGATGACTTCGTTGGGAACGTAGTAGGGGGCGCCGCAAATCATTCGAAGTGTTTTGGACTGGAATCGTTGAATCCCATCGTTGTTGCTGTTGGATACCATAAGTCCACTCAGGCTCCAGGATGGACTTGTACAGCAGGAGCTTGTTCTCCAAGAACAGTCTCGAGTGGTGCCCCATGAACCAGTACATGTCCCTGAGTGCATGACCCAAATGCAACCTCTTCTTCCAGATATGACTCCTCCACATCAGGCGACGATCCAAATGAAGTCCCAGGTATTTAAGTAACTTCTTCCTTTTGTGAAAGGGGAACGCCGGCGCCGTTCAGGTTTACAGGTGGGCATGTGTCTCTCTGGAGTGTGAAAATGATTTGGGTCGACTTTGAGCTGTTCGCCTTCATTCGCCACGTGTTGCGACATCGCTCCAGTTTGCTGAGGTGTTTCTGCAGGAAATGCGAAGCCAAGTTCGGATCCTGGTGCGAAGCCATGACAGCCGTATCATCTGCGAACGTTGCTATTCTCGTAATAATGGGTTGTCGGCAGGTCGAATGTGTTGAGGAGGTACAATATGGGACCCAGTACAGTTCCCTGGGAAACCCCGGCCAACACCGGAACCAGGTGGGAGTCCGCTTCGCTAACTCTAACTGTTATGTACCTCTTCGTGAGATATGATTGCAGGGTGTGGTGCGTTTTTCTTTATTTTGTATATCTGGCCCTCGTGCCATACCTTGTCGAAAGTCTGCGTGATGTCGAGGAAAGCAGCAGAACAAGATCTACCACGTTCGAGGTCGTCTCTTATGGTGGCGACAATTCGGTGCACCTGTTCCACGGTCGAGTGTCCCCGGCGAAATCCGAACTGGTGTTTTGGTATCAGACTCATGGACTGCAGGATAGGTTCAAGGTTCAAGCCGAGTGAGAAGGAGCCTCTCGAACAATTTGGACATGACGGACGAGTAAAAGGCTAATCGGGCGATAAGAGTCCGGCAGCACCGGATCCTTCCCGGGCTTTTGTATCAGTATCACTTGGGCGACCTTCCATTGTGACGGAAAGTAGCCAGTCGTAAGGATGGCGTTGAAAATGTAGCAGATCACTCTCAGCGCCCGAAGTGGAAGCTTCTTCAGAATTCCGCCCGTAATTAGATCCCAGTCCGGCGCCTTACGCTGGTCCAATTTGGAAATGGCCATTGGATTTCGGAGACTTGGAGCGGCTTGATTGGTAAATCCATCTGGTATGGAGCTTGCAGGAGACTGTGCACTGGTTGTTCTTCACATGGCCAGACCGTCACTGGGAAGGGCTTGAGAACGCCCTCAAGATACCGAGCGAATGTACGGACCTTCTCCTCGTCGCTTCTGGCCCATTCACCATCGTGCATTTTCACTGGAGGATTTGCTTTCACGGCACACCCAACCCTTCACGTCAGCTTCCACAGCGAGTAGCTGGTATCTTCAGTAGGGGACAGGTTTTTCAGCAATATTTGGATTTTACTGTTGTTGGCCTCCCTAAGCATGTCCTTCAGCTCTTTGGTTGATCGGTTCAGCTTCGCCTTGTCTGCCGGGAAACGTGTTAATTGACATCTTTTGCGCAATATTTTCTTTTTCTCCATTTTCTCCTTGATGGTCTGCATAGGAATTTTGTCAAGATCTTTTCTTGTTCAAGTAACTGGAGTTGCAGACCAAACTACAAATTGGAGCTGTTTTTCATAGAAATATCACAATTATTGTACAAAACTTGTTTATCAAAATGACTGAACGAATTTAAATGCAGTCGATATCGATTTTTTAGTCGATACAATGTTTTTTTTTTCATTAAACATTGCAAGTTGCTGTCGTCGTAGTCGTAATGTTCACAAACAAAGGGGTGGCGTTGTTTCTGCTGCTGGCTGCTGGCTAAATTGCGCTCTCCGCCTTGTCGTTGTCGTGTAAACCCCGAGCATCAGCGCAGCAAGTCCAATATTTGCATCAAATCTGGGAAGAGACACATTCACTTTGCCGCGATGATTTAGCCTTTGCTTACGCCCCGACGACAAAAGACCGAACCTCAGCTGGAGACATTCGATATTGTTTCGCGCACCCGCCGCCATGAGACGAAATTAGAATGACGGCTTTGCGATTTATAAACTGAAAACAATGATGGTGATACGTAGGTACACACACACAAGCTAATTAACGCAATAAACAAAACGCGTGTGTGTTACTTTTCGCTCTGCACGATCGTGCGGTGCGTGGGTTTGATTTCTTTTTTGTGCACAAAAAACCCTCTCAAAGTCCACAATCCGCACGGATTGCAACAGCTTTTGCGGGCCCGCGCTTGGCTTCGGAGATCCGCTGCACCTAGTTTCGTGTATATTGTAATTGTAAATGTTTGTAAATCCTCCGGAAACGTCCGAAATTAGCATTCGGACGTGACATAAACAATACCTGCCTTGTATACAGAGTGATTTCGCCATAAACTTTCAACAGCCAACAGCCTCCAGGGATGGCAGTAGCAAAAGGCAAAAAGCAAAAGTACGTTTCGAGGTACGTTTGATCTTAGTGCAGGCTTCAACAACGGCAAGATGTCACTTTTTTGGAAGTAAACTGGGAAGCAAGTATCCAGTAGATTGTTACGATGCAAAATGCTTCGTAACAAGTTTTCTTCGATACGCGCAAAAATCAAACAGTCCAGTAACTTTTATCACTTTATTGCTGTAATGGTTGGAACATGCTCAGTCAGAAGCGAAGTAGACCTTATCTTTGAATGTCTCTTGGAAAAACCGTCACTGTCGCAAAAAGTTCTGAACTCCACACGTTCACCATTTTGTCACCATTTGGTCAGCTGTAATGGGATTTGAATAGCCGTATCTCGAAAAGATCCGCTACCAAACTTAGTGTTGCCGTCTAGAGTTAGACTTTCTAGATTCTTGTCTTGAAAAGGCGTCAAGACTTAGACAAGACCTCTAGAAACTCTTGTCTTGAAATTTCTAGACAAGACCAAGAGTAGGGCTGTCAAGATCAAGAGTCTTGATTAGACTCTTGAAAACAAAAAAATAATAAAAAATCAGATATATTCCTTTCCGTTGGTGGTTTTTATTTTCTACTGAATATGTGATTAGCTTGGAGATTTCTTACAGAGTTTATTGGCAATATGAAATAACATGAATAAGGGTAAACGGTATGACAAAGTGCTATTCAAAACTATATCTACTCGAGATGAAAATGATTGCAATGGGTTCTTATACTATTGTTCTTTTATTTGTTGAGATCAAAGTACCAAGATCACTACAGACGATATAAAATATCTCGTCTCAAATGTCACTACTTTTTTCAGAAAACTATCTGGGAATTTGGGACTTTAAATTGGGAGAATAATAGAGCAATAAACCTGTCCTGCGCTTTGCGCGCTAGGCAGGCCATCATGTCATCATGCATTGACCGTTGTTGTCAGGCTGTGTCTGATAGTCAGTCTACAGTCCACGAATATTCACTAGTTATGATTAAAAATAAGGAAAACAAAACAACACATCGAGCAACACATAGAAGCATTTTTCTGTATATTGTGAATTTTATGTATCAGAAGACAATTTGATTTCCAGTTTGTGGTGGTAGTTCACCATAAATTTATCAATTTTTGCATCAGAGAACAGGAAAGCGTTGCCAGAGAGATGCCATGTCGATTATGTTAATGTTTTGTGATTATATATTCATATGACATGACATCTCCTTCAGACTCTGTATGTCTCTACTGTTTTTTCCAGCTCTCACGCGAAAGTTTTGTCCAAGTGATTTTTTTTCAGGGGCTGCTCCAACATCTTCATTTCTACTTCTCCGAAAAAGAGTTACGCCTTCTCAGGTCGCAGGTTCTAAGGAATTAGGTAGCTTGATAAGGCTTTTATAAGGTTTCTTGCCAATAAGAGGAAAATGATTCAGATAACATGCTGCACCCATATATCCTTCCAATGTACCAAGGCAAAACACCGATTAAGCTGGTGTTCTTTTTACAATTTGAGTGATGTTAGTCTTATTGCCCGAGTCAGGTTGACACAAGCGGGTCAACAAATACAATGACAGGTCTGCGAATAATCGGATAATTTTCGACAAAAATATTGGACCATGTCCGCACCACGACATCTGGGAACTCTGGGTCCTGCTTAAACCCAATTATTTACATTTCCCTGTCCAGCAGCAATGTTTCGAACACCAAACAGCAAAATAATATTGAAGTTCATAGTTTAACTTTTTTGACTGTGACTCTTTCGTGGACTATTTCTTGACGTTCATGTGGCAACCTGGTATTATTCTTGGCTTGCTTATTCACTAGATTCGAGCCGATGGACTGTGGTGAGTTAAATTTCTATATCCTTTCCCGGTGCCAGATTTTTTGAGTACTTTTTTAAATGAAAAGTAGTTGACTATATTCATTCAAGCATCAACCTACGGCTATACAATCGTATCTTGTCATTTTATATAAGACCCCATTGCAGAAATACGTCTACTACAGGTTGGGGGTGGCGGTGGCAACTTTTCTTTAAGCATTCACACCAATGATAAATTTCAGTCTCAATAAAAGTGGGTCTTTGTTTTAAAATTTGAACTTGAGTATACCCAAGTAGAATATTTTATTGAAGCGCAGTGTTTATTCGAAGGGTGCTTCTTGCTCCTCACAGTTTGTCTGTTTTTCTTGCTGAACGATGTTTAAATTTCTGTCACGTATTTTTCTCGAGAGAAGGGGTTTCATAGTAATTTGATTTCAAGAGTCTATCTAGACTCTTGAAAAATTTCCATCAAGAGTTAGAGACTTGTCTTGAAATTTTGAAATTATCTTGATATTTCAAGACAAGACAAGAGTAGGGCAACTCTTGTCTTGTCTTGTCTAGACGGCAACACAAACCAAACTGCTGGTATGTTGATTTAATTTCACATTTTCTTATTTTTCAAATGGCTATTTGTAGTCCAGGCCAGTTGGCTACAGCCATTTAACTACCACTAGTTAGTTACAACCAGTTAATCACAGAAGTATCTAATCACTGATTAACGCCATTTACCGCACTGGTAATTTCCAACCTTTACTTTCACCACGCTGAAATACCAACTAACAGCAGGCAGCACCACGACTTGCAGATCGGACAACCCCAGGGACGATTCCCACTCGCCGCTAGCAGCTGCATTGTACAGCTTCAGGGTTTGGTTCCTTGCAAGGGTTGCCGTGCGTTTGCAGCCGTTGGATCCACAGCAGATGCGGTTCTGGTGAGACACCCAATTCCGCTAAAATTAGTCACTTATTACTCATTTAATTATTCTCCTCCTTGGTAAATTGTGCACAATATACTAGGTGTAGTGTTTAGTTACATGGGTAGGACTTACTACGTTTACGGGTTGGTAAAGTGCTCTCCATCGTGAACATCTTTCATCTCTAATTTCTTCAATCTTTATTTACCTACTGTGTTGATACCTGGTTGAGTAGTTCATCAATTACCATTATCTTACTTACATTCATTTAACTTACCTTTTGTAAAATTCTATTTGATTTGCAAAAAAACGAATATTACCATCATTGTTTACTTCTACTTGAATCGTGTGAAGTGACCTTTGCTGAATAAGCTCAACCACCTGAAAAGTAGCGAACGTTTCTGTCTGGTTTTGAGGTAGGTTTTGAGGCGAACCAGCCGCTAAATTACCATCGCTCCTGTGACGCATTCAGCAGCTGGTTGGCGTCCAAAATTAAAACACAACACCCACCCCTAGTACCGACTAGAGTGGCCGGCACTTGACGTCACCAGGAGACCTCCGACTCGTGACAAGATTTTGTTACGAATTTGCTTTGGGCAGGTACTTCAACTGTAACGAAAACCGGGAGGACCATGAAAACGCACACCTCCCAATAATAATACAATGTTTTTATCAACAATTACTCTGTCTGGTGATACATCTTCTTTGTCCAAGTGCCAATCCATCGAGCCCGCTTACCGTGTTGCCTCCCTTTTTCCAGATGCATTTGTCACGCATTCCAAAAAAAAATGTCGGCTTGACTGTGGTCAAGGACATCCAGGATAACGGAGATCAATGGTTCCTTTGCAAAGCAGAATTCTAAAACAACCAATCGTTTCCACAGTTGAAAGTTGAAAGCCAGACCATCCACAAACATGTTCTGTCCGATGTGGCGTTGGAATCTAGTCTGAGAGTGTGAGAAAATTTGTCGTCCAAAGATCTGCGGATCGAAACCGTTAAATCATGTCATGGTACACAGTTTGTGCTCAAAGACTTTGGCTAGGATACAAGGAAAACATTACTGGCCAAAGATAAAGTTCAATATTTTGAAATATGTCAAATCCTGTGAAATTTGCGGGGCTCCTCAAAAACTGTCCAGTCAACGTCGAATTTGATTAACGGACTCGAAAAGAACTTTCACTACCCTTAACAATGCATTGCCTTGAAGCTGATAGGTCTTCAGCCAAGATCTTTGAATGGAGACTACTCCTTATTGTCGGTGACAGGTTTACAAAATATATGGTGACTTTTCCGTTGCGCAAAGCTACCGTCCAGAGTATCGTGTAACATCTTGAAAATAATGTGATGAAAAAAATTTGAGTTCGATGTAGGTACCTCAATTAATTTTTAAGACAATGGCATTTAGTCAGGAGTCATCCGGTATTCCGTGGGTTCCTTCGTGAAGGGGGCGAGAGACCTTTGATTTCTTATAGTCCTATATGTGGAGATACCGAAATGTTTTGGTGCCACTTTCAAAATGGCGTCATTCCAAAATGGCGGCCGTTTGTTTCCGGTGACATTTATTCGGACCTAACTTGCTTCATCCTCTCCCGATTTTGAATTTTTTTTTAGAAGCACGTGAATCCATATTTTCTATCCGGTGTCATCATCGGTTATCGTTTATATCAATCTGTTTGACCGCAGTCAGAAAAAAACTGAAAATTATGATGACTTTTAGTCCAATGGTTTCTCGACTATTTCTCAACCTAATTCAGGTTGTATTGATCCTAACAGCATCTACAATGAATGAAGTTGACTAAAAACTCAGCTTGCTGGAACAATAATGGCCACAAGTAATACAGTAGGTGAAAAAAGAGCGATATTCACGAAAAATGGTGGAATTAAGAAGGAAAGTGCCGTGTGTTTTTTCAGGAAGTAGGTATACGTGTTATTTTTCAGTTACTACTTCTCTGGCCCCTGGAGACACCGAAATGCTCTGGTACCAATTTCAAAATGGCGTCGTTCCAAAATAGCGACCATTTTATTTTGGTAACATAGATTCACACTCAACTTACGCCTATTTTCGCTCTACTCAAACCGATTTTAATGGTTTTTTATTTTGATCAGGTATAGATTGATGTTTTCTATATGCTATCGTCCGAAATTTGCATTTGTGCCAAATAGTTTCTCCAAAAAGTGAAAAAAAAAACTAGAAAATCAGTGATTTTCACGATTCTTATTGCCTCAGGTGCTGTGTGTGCTTCCCTGCGAGAGACATGCCTGGCAAATATTTTTGTATGATTCTCATAATATATAAAGTTACCGAAACGCTATGGTGCCACTTTCAAAATGGCAGCGTACCGATTTGGCGGCCACCTGGATTTTGGTAAGGTGTTCAATAATGCAAAAATTCCAACTCAGTAACCAAAACAGTTATAGTGATGAAAGTCGAAAGGTAGATTTACAATTCAATGCTTGTTAAGATAAAACAAATCGCATCTCCATATCTTCAGCCGTTCCTGAAAAATTCTGATATTAGTGGTAAGTTGCATGAAAATTGACATTTTTCAATAAATCAGTGGATTTTCCAGGAAAGGCTCAAGAAATGGAGATGCGGTTTGTTTTATCTTAACAAGCATTGAATTGTTGATCTATCTTGTGACTTTTAACCTATAACTCTTTTAATTACCGAGTTGGACTTTTTGCATTATAAAAATCCAGGTGGCCGACAAATCGGTACGCTGCCATTTTGAAAGTGGCATCAAAGCATTTCGGTAACTTTATACATTATGAAAATAATAACAAAATATTTGCCAGGCATGCCTCTCACGGGGAAACACACAGCACCTGAGGCAATAGGGATCGTAAAAATCACTGATTTTCTAGTTTTTTTCACTTTTTGTAAAAACTACTCAGCACACATGCAAATTTCGGACAATAGCAAATAGAGAACATCAATCCATACCTGATCAAAAGAAAAATCATAAAAATCGGTTTGAGTCTAGCGAAAATAGGCGTAAGTTGAGTGTGAATCCATGTTGTCAAAATCAAATGGTCGCCATTTTGGAACGACGCAGTTTTGAAATTGGTACTAGAGCATTTCGGTGTCTACAGAGGCCATAGAAGTAGTAACTAAAGAATCACACGTATACCTACTCCCTGAAAAAACACACGGCACTTTCCTTCTTGTTTTTACCATTTTTCGTGAATATCGCTCTTTTTTTCCTACTGTATCACTTGTGGCCATTATTTTTCCAGTAAGCTGAGTTTTTAGTGAACTTCATTCATTGTAGATGCTGTTAGGATCAATACAACTTGAATCAGGTTGACAAACAGTCAAGAAACCTATAGGACTGAAAGTCATCATAATTTTCATTTTTTTTTTATTCCGGTCAAACAGATCCATATAAATGACAACCGATGATAGCAGCGGATAGAGAATATGAATTCACGTATTTCTATAAAAAAATTCAAATCGGGTGAAAATGAAGCAAGTTAGGTCCGGATAAATGTCACCGGAAACAATAAATGACCGCCATTTTGAAAGTGGCACCAAAACATTTCGGTATCTCCTCATATAGGACTATAAGAAATAGAAGGTCTCTTGCCCCCTTCACGAAGGAGCCCACGAGATCAGTTTTTTGAACCTATGGTACCTGACTAATTCGCTAGTCACGTTTTCAAAAACTAAGCCATCACTTACGAGGTGCAAAAAATCTGGTTTACGGCGGTTTATTCTGCTCAATGTAACTTTGTCGAGCGAAACAATGAAACAGCGGGCACTGCAGGTGTCCGGTGCTATATGGATCAGGTTGTACGCAGGTACTGAGACAAGAAAGTGGCCAAGATCGAGCAGGCTATCATTTCCGCAAAACATGAGGTAACGAAATTTTCACCAAACTTCCTACACTTCGGCAGGCACATCTCTATTAATGGAACCTATTGCGGTGACATTGTGAGCACATAAGGGATTGCGTTGCTGCCCGGTTCTGGGCAATGGCAAGGCTCTGTAAATAGCACAATTCCTGGATGAGTCACGCAAAATAAACTTGATCCCGAATGCGCATTTTTTTCAAGCCAACAACCCATCAAGTGCGTACTCTTGTACGCCTCAACAGTCTTCACCTTCTGGGAGCTCCTGATTGAGCGGGGCGTATGCTTCAAATGAAGCCCCCACGCTTCAGTTCTCTTCGGCTACAAGTTTTCAGCTCCTTACCAGCTGAACAAGTCTCCACTCCAAAAAATGCTTAAACGTAGCCGGTGCGTTACAGAGCCCAAAAGGTATAACCAACTGGCGGCAGAGAATGCTGTCTTCTCTTTGTCCTTGGAACGAAGTCCAACTTGCCAATAGCCACTTTTCAACTCATGCGTTAAAACCCATTTCGACCCGGACATGGTGGTCTAAGTGTCATCGATTGGTAGCACAGGATAGCTGTCTTTTTTAGTGACACCCATGGGTTTTCGGTAGTCTTCATAGAAACGCGTACTGTCATATTTTTTCACGAATATCTTTGATGATGATGACTAAAACGTCTTATGAAGACCGTGGACGGGAAGATTCTCCCACAGCACCGCGGGCCAACATTCCCAAAACTTTGAAGCTTCTCCCTGCTTCGCTAGTGGCAGACATCTCGGAGTTTTGTAGAATCAGAGCAATTAAAATATGTTATTGTACGAGTATCACGCTGGATCGACCGGTAGCAGGATTTCTTCCATTAGCGAAGGCGGTACTTTCTTCTCCATGAATGATGTCGCAAGTGCAAGTTCTTTCTCCTCATCAGTCAGATACTTTTGATCGCCAAAAAACATCGAAAATACCGCTTTTTCCAGATGCTTTGGATATGCCCCCCCCCCAAGGTCTCCTGATCACAAACTACCGGTTCACAGCTGCCTAGGGCATCGACTTGTATTGTCCTGGCTGCCTCCTTTGGGTTTATGCTATCATTGGGAGCTTGATCTTACCCATGTTGATCAACGACGTGTTCGCCATGAGTATTCCCGTAGCGGCTGTATCGGGTTAAGGAATGCCGTCGAGTTCGCCAAGCTAACCGTTCAACGTTGGCCACACGATTTTTTCGGATTCGCCCATCCAAAGTGTTTTTGTTTTCTTTCCAGAATTCCCTCGTAAGAGTAGGTGGGTGCCTGTCTCTAGAATGTTCATTTTTGTGAGTTCCTCTGACCCCCATGACAGGGGTTGTTTTTGCGGCTGAATTTCTGGAGTTCTCCTGCTGAGTTTCTCCAGAACTCCTCTGGGCTTCTACAGATTCCTCGGAAGACTCCCGTAAGATATTCAGTTCTTTCTGAGGTCCTCTCACTTGAACAAATGAGATCAAACAAATTTGTTTTTTGCGTCGTTTTGAGCTCTAGCGGACTTCCTTTATGTTCTCGTGAAAATCTAACATCTTTCTTGTAGTGGTGTACAATATCTTGTATAAAAGTTGTGATAAGCTGTCAGCACCATTTCGTTTTTTGAAAATTATATTTGTTCGTTTGACGACTAGTTTCGGCTATTTCAAAAATTTCCCGGAGATCTCTGAAGCTGCTCTAGGGTCCTCTGGAGTTCCTCTTAATTCTTCAGAGTTTTCCAAACGTATATTTCAGTCCATTTTGAAAGCTTATAACTTGAAAAAAAGAGGTCTTCCAACTGGTAGAATGGTAAAAAAGGGGTCATTTTGTGACTGAGCTCTCAGGAGTTCCCTTACTAAGTTTCGTCCACTTTCCACAGAATTCCTCAGAGTTCCCCAGAGTTCTCTGAGGACACAATTATAGTTTACTGTCAGGTCCTTCAACTTCTTCATGACTCTTTGCTACTGAATTCCGTGCAGTTCTCTTGTGAGCTTTTCCCGAATTTCTCTAGGTCTTTTCCAAAATTCCTCAGAATTTTCTAGAGCTATTAGTAGATATCATTATTGGGCTCTGCCCGACAGGGATTAACTCCAACTATCTGGCAGTTCCTGGAATTCCCCTAGAATGTTTAGTTTTCGTAAGGTCCTCTAGCTTGTTTGAAAGAGGTTTCCAGCGGTTTACTTTACGGTTTACGTCGGGTGATACAACGTTTTTTCATTGAGTTATACTTATAAATCACAATTTTTCTACCAAAATAGCGACTGAAAGCTGGACTTCCCTACAATATTCACTAATTAAGCATTGTTTTGTTCTCCTTACAACAATATCAAGCGCAAAACTGCGTTTAGAATTAAACTTCCGTGGGTTTCCGGCAGCTAGCTTTCATTTATGCAGCAGCGCAATAATTATTATTAAAACTCTGTTTGAAACTTCCAGACGCGAAAACAGTTCGATAACGAGCTCGCTTAGTTTTCGACCAATTAACCATTTGGATTTTAGTGTACACGAGTTCCATTGTCAAGACTTCCACAAAAACCTCAGTACTGGGTAGAGCTACTTTTTGATTGAAAAGTTTTGTCACGTACTTCTGTATACGTACAGAAAAATTTCCCAGGAATTCGCAATAGTTCCAGCAACAGCTCTCGCCCATCATTGACGACCTTCGTCCAATCCGTCGATTTTTTCGTCCACTTACCTCCACACGTCGCACTAAGTAGGGCCACTCCAGCTCCACGCGCATCACCCTTCATTTCCGAGCTTTCTCCCCATCGCCTCCTGTCCCGCATCGACAATGGGAATCGCGGGACAATGGATTAACTGTTTTGTCCTTTCTCGACTGCCTGCCTCTGCTACTATCTGGTGCTTCGCAGCCCTCAAGTTTTCGCAATAAATCCAAAATCCACCTGAAACGGGGCCTCGAACGGGGCCAATTAAGACACGGGGTTGGTCGTCGTGAGTCGCTGGTAGAACTAATAGCACCGTTCAAGACGAAAGTTAGGACGTCGTCCGAACAACGGGGTTAATTTAGTGCCGTGTCGTAGGAATTTACGTTTTCAATTAATTTTGCGCGTGATAAAGTGGACGCCAGGCAAGAGAGAGCGTCAATGATTGAGTCTCTTTTCGTTTCTCCTGCCGTCCAGACAATCAACAGTAATCTACCAATCTACTAACTTGACGCAGCATCGCAAGATTATCGAGTTTTTTGACGGTTGAATTTGTCTGGGCCAGTCAAGGGCCTTGCAATAGCCCTATAAAAGTCTGTGAAGAGAACTGCTATACACGATTACATGTCCGGATGTCCCGAAATGATATTTCATTATTGCGCTCGACTTTTCCGAGTCTTGATCCGACAAGAGCATCACCGAGAGGTGCGAGAATCATATCAGCGAGATATCAGCCGAGCGCGCTGACAGTCCCATCCGGTCCTGCTTTTCATCGCCTTTCGCCTCCCCAAAGCTTTCCCCTCGATTTCACCCGATACATAATAAAGACACAAACCTAAATCCTTGGAAAAATAAAATTCAACGCGGCGAGACTCTTCTTCCTCTTCTTCTCCTCCCGAGTCTCCCTCTTTTCGCACCTTTTCTCCACATGTACACAATCGATACGCAAGCGCCAGGTCCCTGCGAACCCTTCCACAATGTAATCAACAGGTCCTCTGCCGCGCTCCTGCCGGATGCCCGCACGTTCCTGGAACAGCAGCAGGCCAACACAAGGAAACATAAAAAGCTAATCTCTGGCATTACCCGCACTTTCCAGCCGTTGAATTATTAATAAAGCCGCAATGCCAAAAATCTGGGGGACGGTAATTCAAAACGATGTGCTCCGCAATCGATAGACACTACATGGTGGCTTGAACCGCGAGCGCACTGATGGTGTGTGAAATTAATAATTTAACAGCAGAAGGACCGGCTCCGGAGGAAACTAGGAGAATATTCAATGAGGTTCTCGGGTGCGAGAGGGAGAGACATGCAGAGCCGAAAAGAGGTAAACACGGTGAGAAATTTCAATCAGGTAGCTCGCCGGGTGGTGGTGGTGGTGAAAGTACACAGTCCAATTATTTTATTAACAGGCGGGTTAAAAGGTTTTTGAAGGCGCGAGCGGAGTATCAAGATGTTAATTCGGGAGCTGCTCAGAGAGGCCGAGTTATTAAAAGAAGCGAGCTATGAGGGAGCGCCCCGAGGACACGGCGGGACTCGGGAAAGGAAGATGTTGGAAATGTCGATGATGTGAAATTTATGTCCCGAAGCTCCAGATGGTTCGGTTCCCATCTTTGTACCCACATAAAACCGAGCGGGCAAACCTTAAACCACCAGAGTTTCCACCATTGGTATCCTGTACAGTACAGCAGGTTCAGTAAATGTCAGCTTTGTTGAATTTGTGCCTGGGTGCATGGAAATTGCTACGACCGTCTGCATAGCTTTCTACAAAGAACTGATGCATGGTTAAGTTTTAAGCTTTGATCTACCTTGATTGCCGACACTGCATTCGAGAGGTTTACTCATTTCTGAAAAATTACTTATATTTCGTTGACGAAGTTTTTCCAGTTATGTTAATTTTTGGATTGAAGGTACGTTCTTGAGAAATAAAAGTATTTGATCAAGCCAGAAACAGATATTCCATTCAAAACAAGTGTACATTGTATGCTGGTAGAACCAAATCACGATTTCAGAAATTAAAAATATAAAACTTATAGCTGTAAGCTATGTAAAATCAAAAGACATTTTGCTTCTGTTTGTAAACAACACGAGAACCATTGCAACCATTTTTTAGATACTAAATAACCTACAATGTACACTATCATTTTAAATGATGTCGTTTCCAATACTTTAAAAATTCCAGCTTCAATTGGTAGAAACAAATTTGAAATGGAAATTGACACGGGTTCCTCAATATCAGCTATTTCTACTGATTGTTATCAAAAATATTTATCTGAGTTTCCCTTGCTTACATGCTCTATCACTTTGAATACATATTCTGGATCTAAGATTACGCCAATTGGACAGATCAACGTGCCCATTACAGTTAACGATGGAACTGAAATAGTCAATTTAATTGTAATAAAAAGTGAAAATGTACCGCCATTATTTAGGCGAGATTTGATAAGAAAGTTCAATTTACGTTTAGAGTTAAATAGGTTGGAACCTAAACTCGTTAAATAGCTTATTGGACAAATTTCAAGACCTTTTCAAGAATGAACTAGGTTTATTCAAACACGAAAAAGTAAAGCTGCCGGTCGTTAGCGAGTCAAAACCAATATGCTTGAAACCTTGAAAATTATCTTTGGCTTGCAAAGATAAGGTTGAAACGGAGTTGGCTAGATTGGAAGACGAGGGTGTTATTACTCCTATTTCTGGTTCTCAATGGGACACTCCATTAGTACTTGTGGTTAAATCTGATGGTTTGTTGAGACTATGTGCAAACTATAAAACTACAGTAGATTCAATTCTTGAAGATGATAGATATCCTTCGCCAAATTTTGATCAGCTCTTTGCAGCTTAAGGTAGTAAGAAGTTTCAGAAAACTTGATTTAAAAAACGCTTACAATCAAATTGAACTGGATGAGGATTCGAAGACAATTTTGGCATGGAGTACTCATGATAAAAGTATTTTTAGAGTAGAAAGACTGCCTTTTGTAACCAAACCTGCTTATGCTATTTTCCAGAGGATTTTGGAAAGAACACTACAGGGATGTAAAGGTACGGTGGATTTCCTTGACGATATAGTAGTTACTGGTGGTGATGACGTAGAACATTTAAAAAAAATTGAAGTAGTGTTTTCAAGATTGCTGGATGCAGGATTTCGTTTAAAGAAAAACAAGTGTTGTTTTTTTTTCAAGAACAGATCACTTATTTGGGACACGTAATTAATGAGGAAGGTCTGAAAAAGGAGACGTCGAAGGTAGACGCAATACTGAATTGTAAAACACCAGAGAATATTACAGAGTTGAAGTCTTTTCTAGGAATGTTAAACTATTATCCAAAATATATTGAGAATGTTACAGATATTGTGCACCCACTGTATGAATTGTTGAAGAAGAATACACGTTTTGAATGGGGTAAAAGTTGTGGAAGAGCTTTCATTAAGGCGAAAGAAGCTATCACTTCAGATGTGGTATTGATACATTATAATCCAGATCTACCTTTGAAATTTAGTTGCGGCGCAAGTTCATATGAAGTAGCGGGAGTATTATCGCACATTTTACCTAATGGGAATGAAAGACCAATTTGTTTTGCTTCAAGAAAACTTAGTAAATGTGAAATGGTTTATTTCACTCTAGACAAAGAGGCATTATCAATTTATTTTTCCGTCAAAAAACTTGATCACTATCTTATGGGACGCAAATTTCTTTTGACAATAGATCATAAACCTTTAATTTACTTATTCGGAGACAAGAAAGGTATTCTTGTGATGGCGGCTGGCAGATTACAGCACTGGGCTGTTTTCTTATCTCAGTTTGATTTCACCATCAAATATCTGAAAGGTACGTTGAATGGAAATGCAGATTGTTTGTCACGCTTACCTTCGTCGAAGTCTGGCGAAGTGGAGGAATTAAATTATACTTATGTGAATTTCATTTATGATAACCATGACCTATCACTTACGGCAGCAGATATTCGGGATGAAACAAAACAGGATGGAGTTTTATCCAAGATTTTATCTGAAATTAAGGAGGGATGGCATAACAAATTGGAGGGAGATTCGTTCAAGCCTTTTACTAGTCGAGAAATGAACTGAATGTAGAAAATGATATAATAATGTGGGGTTACAGAGTTGTAATACCGGAAAAGTGCAGAAAGTTGTTGTTAGAGGAATTACAAAGCGCGATCCTATTTTTGGTGGCCAAAGTTGGATATGGATATTGAAAATTTGGTTAGGGCTTGTGAGGCTTGTAGCAAGGCAAGGCCTAGTCCGCCTAGAGCATCACTGATCGAATATGAAAAACCTAGCTACGTTTCTGAAAGAGGACATATTGATTTTTTTGGTCCTGTTAGAAATAAGATGTTCTTAGTTTTAATAGAAGCATTCAGCAAATGGGTAGAAATCCATGAAATCAAACCTGTTACGTCTGCAAGTGCCATTGATATTTTGAGGAAAATTTTCTCCTGTTTTGGTTTACCTAAGCAAATTGTGACAGATAATAGTTCTCAATTCAGAGAACTTCAGATTACTTCAGAAGGAATTTTCAGTTTTTTGTAGAAGAAACGGGATGAAATTGAGTTTAACACCTCCATATCATCCGGCTAGTAATGGAGCTGCGGAGAATGCAGTAAAAAGTGTCAAAATAGCTTTAAAGATATCTTTCGAAGATCCACAAAACGGTTCTAGCTGGATTTCTTGTATTCTGTCAAGATATCTTTTAAATTACAGGACAACGTCTCACTGCACGACTGGTGTTACGCCTGGTTTTGCGATGTTC